>JAHPZR010037094.1:20000-40000 GCA_019787425.1 Platygyra sinensis
TCTCCTGCCTGTCAGTGACCTCACACAGTGGCACGTCTGTCTCGTTTTCTACATCTGGTATTGCCTTTGATAAATCCAGTGTTGGATCAGAAATCCTAACTGACGTTAAGTGCTGAAAAACCTTCACTGCACCTGTGTCAGACAAACCGCAAACGAACTGGAAAACATTCTTCCAGGCCTTACAATCGTCAAAGGTGTGGGCGTGCTGTTCAATTCCGCCAAGATGTTCTTTAGGGACACACATGTAGGTGATGAACCAGGCCGCCAAGAACTCTTGAATGCTCTTGTGGATAAACGACACCATTCCTGCAGGTCGAAGATTTTCTGCGTACTCACTAACTTGAAGTAAGCCAATGATAAGACTTCCATTACAGAGAACGGCAGTGGACAGTTGATCATATTCAAACACATGATCGTCCTTCAAAAGACATTCCAACGCCACTTTTCCGATTTCAGCAAGAACACCTTCGAAATCGTGTACCTTGCTAAAGCGAGTGGGACAATCTTTCCCTTGATTGTAATCCAAAACGTATTGGACCATCGCCAAATACAATTTTGTTTTGCTTTCAGGAAAGCTCATTGACTTGCCCTTTTTCCACAAGGTGCAAAAGAAGAGAAGAAGAAGCGGAACCTTCGCTAGGTCTTGAAGGTTTTGCCGATCAAGATGTAAACTCAGCTCTCCTGCTTCTGCTTTGCCACCAAGCATTCTGCTCATAAAGGCCTTTCTGTCGTCTTCACTAAACCCGGTGATCTCAGCATGCATGTCTTTAAACGCTCGTAGCTGGTCAGCTTTGGAAATTCGAGTCGTTATCAGGACACAACAGTTCCTCAGTTCATTTCCTCTGAATACCTCGTATATTTCAGAGTTGTTGCCACAGCGATACTCGTCGTATCCATCAAACACCAGCAAAACCTTGTCTTCATTGTTGCTGATGTAATTCAGCAGGCTATCTGTAAGATGTTTATCCTTACGTGCGAAAATAGATGAGCAACTTATAACATCCTTGAGGCTTTGGTATTTCGACACTTCTTTGAGATTAACGACAACCAAAAGCTCGAACATCTTCAGGATATCTTTCTGTTGGTCTCCAGTTGTCGCATCATCAAGTTCAGCCCAGTCCACAGCCAGTTTCTTGACGAAAGTGCTCTTTCCAATACCCGTCTGTCCTTGCACGAGTATCCTCTTTGGTACAACACCGTTCTTGTTCGCAGTGAACACATCAGTGTAATGATTGAGTTCAGACCGTGATGTCCCAGCTGGGGTTTGTTCCTCTTTCACCCAGGACAGTCGAGTGTAGATCTGGTGAATGTCCACGGGAGCTGCTTTAGACCACACAGAGGTGGGCACTGTGGCGGTTCTCTTGTAATGCTCTGCAAGTTTACTTCGACAGGATATCACATCAAAAAAATGGTCAATTGTAGAGGCTGCTGCGTCAGTACTGCAATGATCAAGAATAAGGGCCTCATAAAATAAGACATAGATATCACAGCTCGATGCCACCAAAATCCATCATTTATTTCACAAGACTTTTTTTCTCGCGCGAGCCAGTCGTGGTTCATTCGTCCATTTTCTGTGAGAGTGTTGGAAAAAACAGTGATTCATGCAATTAGTTGAGCAATAAAACGAGTCAGTAATGGACTTGATATGACCGCAGCGATCGCTAAGAAAAAGGTCGACCAAACCTACGACAACCGTTCCAGGTGATAGGCTACGACCGCTGATCGTGGTGAGTAATGATCGGTAAGATCAATGAGAACCCTATGCAAATATGGGTGCCCTTTATATGATTCTTTGTCGGTTATTAAAAAGAGCCCAACTAACCTCGTTTTGAGACAAAAGTTGTAAAGAAAATTGGTCCATCCCAAACGAGTAGTGGAGGCCATTTTTTTTTTTGAATACGAACAAAAGAATAATTAACGGCAGCCATTTTATGAATTAAGGTCTACGAGGGTTTCTATAGGGTCGCCAACGATAAACGATACTTTTTAAAGAAGCTAGAGTTGCCTCGGCTACGCCTCAACTGTACGAGAAAGAGGAAAAGCTTGCAGTTAACTAATGATGCAATTTGTTACTTATCAAAGTGATAAAAACATCATCTCTCTTTTCAGTAAAACAAGAAATTTATTCACGACACGAAAAGTCAAATTGCAAATTTTACATTCGATTTTTGAAAAGAGCCATTCTTATTTTTTTGCAAAATTACGCTTACCAGTGAAAACTGCAATTAAAAAGTTATTGTTCGTAGTTCAAAAACGTTTCAAGTTGAAAACAAAAGTGGACGTTGATGAGAGGTTTGGATGTATGCTCTTGCTAGAAACGATCATAGTTTGGCTCCATGTGTATTCCTTTAAAACAGCAAAACTAGAAGACAAACTGGGCGGGTCCACCTTGGGAACAGCGAACTTCACAAGAAAGCCTGGCACAAGTTTGCATAACCAAACTGAGGCTCACTGCGTCAATTAGCAGGCAAAATGGTTTGCAAAACTGTTTTTCCACTAGGTTTTTGGTGTCTTTCTTCTGAGAAGTGAACAAATGTTTTCTAGCACAGTTCGCAGGAGAACAATAATTATGGTAGCATTTCTTCTGTCCTGTAAACTGGCTCTAGTATCTGGACAATCAAGCGCTGGTTTCTCGATTTTCACTTTGGAGAGGGTAACCTAGGGGGCTTTGGGGGGAGGGTCAGGAGGGGTTCCAGTGAGGGGGTCAGTAGGAGGGTGGTGCGGTCAGAAGGTTTCGACAGAACACTGACCAGGGGTAAGTCAGGGCCCAGCTGTTACCACGGTATCAACCTGCTCTGGCAAAGTGCCTTTAAAATCTCATTAATACATGTATTTAACAAGGAGAATACACAAAAAATAAATTGTTTGTGTTCCAATTGTTTGTTTGTCTTAATTGTCTTGAGTTGATTGTGAAAACAGTGTTTGCTCAGCTGAAGGTAGGGGTTTAAGGTGGCTCAAAACAGTTTCCAGCAATTTCCAAGACGTAGATTTTGATAGGTCATAATTACCACTCTTTATCAATTGATGCTACAATCATAGCAACACTATGACCTGCTAAGAACACCCTTAATTTCAGCTTTAAGCGCTTATATTTTAAAAACGGCACGGTGAAATTTTTTCTTATTACAGGATTTTGATAAGCGTGATAAGATGCAACTTTTGGCAAAATTTAAAAAAATTCTGTACATGGAGTTCAGAGCCACCTTAAATGTACGGATTTTTTTAAACTTTGCCAAAAGTTGCGTCTTATCCCGCTTATAAAAAGTCTGTAATGAGAAAAAATTTCACCGTGCCGTTTTTGAAATATAAGCGCTTAAAGCTGAAATTAAGGGTGTTTTTAGCAGGTCATAGTGTTGCTATGGTAACCTATTGTGTCACAAAAATAATACCAACGTGTTCACCAATGATTGGGCAGTTTTTTGATACCATGACTGTAGCATCAATAGATTAAGAGTGGTAATTATGACCCATCAAAATCTACGTCTTGGAAAGTGCTGGAAACTGTTTTGAGCCACCTTAAAACCTTGCAAAACACTGCTGCTTGATTATTAAGCCTTGATTGTTTTTCTTCACCTCTAAATAAACAAAATACTTCTGAAAATGAAGAAAATTAACCTAAAATATAGGCCTATGCATTCCTTGGCTAGGTTTGTTGTATGTATATGCTGAAGACAGAGAAAATAAAACAACCTGTTATGTCCACACTTGTGAGTTTGGCTTGTTTAGGATCTGGTGTACTCCATCTGGGTGACAGGCTTCTCTTTTCCTTTCCTGATTTACCTGTAGTAAACAAAATAACATGATGGCTACATCTCCTAGATTTATACACAAAAATACTGGTGCGATGCTCTACCAACTGAGCTATGAAGCCACACATTGGGAGCGAGGTCAATTTATTGAGTTCATTGCCTTACTCACAATGTGTGGCTTCATAGCTCAGTTGGTAGAGCATCGTGATGGTATTCGCAGAGGTCAGGGGTTCGAATCCCGTTGAAGCCCTGATTTTTTTCAGGCTTCTTTCCAATTGCTTGAATTGGAAATTAACTGCGATGATCATTCACTTCCATCTACAACCACAGTTCAAATATGAATTATTTCATATATACTTCACATCATTTCACTCCTCATGGGAGATATGAACTCAATAAATTGACCTCACTCGCAATGTGTGGCTTCATAGCTCAGTTGGTAGAGCATCGCACCAGTATTCGCAGGTCACAAGTTCGAATCCTATTGAAGCCCTGATTTTTTCAGGATTCTTCTTTCCAATTGCTTAAATTGGAAATTTACTGCGATGATCATCCTTCACTTTCATCGACAACCGCAGTTCAAATATGAATTATTTCATATATACTTCACATCACGTCACTCTTCACGGGAGATATGAACTCAATAAATTGACCTCCCTTTCAATGTGTGGCTTCATAGCTCAGTTGGTAGAGCATTGCACTAGTATTCGCAGAGGTCATGGGTTCGAATCCTGTTGAAGTCCTGATATTTTGCCATGTGGCTGATGCAAGAGTGGTACACCCAGACCATTTTATTAAGGTCAAATGAGCATAAAAGTTTTCATAGAGTGCTACACTTAAGTCACTGGTCACTTTGTACTTCTTCTTTTGCATGTACATTTAAAATGGTGGTATGTTACCATGGTTACCAAAGGGATTTAATAAGGAATAATGATGGTGAATTTTGAGCTTGGTAATGAAATGTGAAAGGTAACTCAATCAACATGACACAAGCGTGGGACAAAAATAATCCAAGTCCCCAATCGGAATTAAACCCATGACCTCCCGAACAGTGGGCGGGCACACTCTATCCTTTCAGCTACGAGAACTCATGGAGACTGGGTGTCACAAAAACTCAGACCCCGAAAATTCAGATCTCAAAACCTCAGACCCTGAAACCTCAGACCCCTTGAAATTAAAAAAAGATTTAATCTTGTCTCAATTCTTATAACCTTAAATGTTTTATGGTCACGCAATGTTCATAGGCAACTGCCAGAAAGAAGCAAGTAATTTATATCGTCTGGATTATCACTGATGTGTCAATGAAACGGAATAAACTAACAGGGTTTGAAATAGCAGACGACACTTTTATGGCCTACGAACATCATGTAACCATAAAACATTTTAGGTGATATGATTGAGCCAAGTTTAAATCTTTTTTTGTTTATTTATTAAACCCCGCAGCCGTAGGCTGGGTGGTTTCTTGATCTGCCTTCGGTTTATTTATTTTTTTTTAGTTTTGTCGGTGACTATATCCAAACCTCTGCGGATGATGTCATTATCAGCCAATTACAGGCTATTTCTCAGTTCTTTTCATCATATCCCCCCCTCAGGAGGGTTTTGTCAAGTTAGCGAATTAACTGTTTAGACAAAAAAAATGGCTGCCAACGGGAAAAATGTTTACTTGGTCAAACTTTGGCGATGGGTGTCAGGACATTTGCAAGGATAAGGCATCTAATTTGGGACCAGCTGCTGGTTACTAAGGCTGAAATTATCCAGAGTTAAGCTGTATTTTTGTTTTGCGTGCAAAACAGAAGATTTTGTAATCTGGAATTTTTGTTTCTGTTCACTTTCGAAGGGAATATTCAATGCGCTAAAAAGGTATTACGTCTGGCCATGGAATACACTGACGGTGATAAATGTAAGATTGTGTTTACTTCGCCAGAAGCAGTGGTGGAATTTTCCGGGGAAAAAAGTTAAAACTTAGCCTTAGCGCTCGTCAAAAACCTTTTAACATACATAAATTTATATTCGTTCGAAAGGTCAAGGTATTTTTTCCGTAGACATAGACAAAATTCTCTGATTACAAGTCACGCTAGACCTGCGCCATGCAAAAATGTGATCAGATACACCTTTCAGCATATATATGCTGAAAGGCAGCCAGAATCACGTTTTCGCATAATGAAATTCGGTCGTGATGTAACAGCAGATGACGGCGGTAACTATGTCACGTTTCATGAGCTCAACGTTCGCATAAAGATTAAAAATAAAATCTCTTACAACCCAGGCACTGAGGCAACTTTTAACCACACAATCTCTGTTGTTTCCAATCTTCTAAGGTAAAGACTTGTTTGCATATCTCAAACTGTCCTCTCCCTATTCACTCGCATGAAATTTCTAAGTTTCTTGACACAGAGACTTAGTTTCTGCTCAACAAATGTTGTCAAAGTGCAAGTCTCTTGAATTTTAGAGGAAAAAAAATTTTCGATGTGACAAGGTAGATTTGAACCTGGCGTGCCGGCTCAGTAGTCCTCTACCCTAACCACTAGACCACCCAGAAACGCTGACGGTGAAAGATTCAATTTAAGTACCATATCGGAAACCCGAACGCTATAAAGAAGCTAACCATTAACCCTAACTCTAATCAGTATTTTAAGTGCTTAGGCCTATAATCAGTATTTACTTTGTGTACACATCACAAGGTATCCAAGGGCGATTTGAGATATGGAAACAAGTCCTAACCATCTTTTAAATTGTTTCCGAGTAATGTTTTCTCGCAAAACGTTGTTGCTAAATATTACGTAATGTTTTTGTGAGCGCAAAAGAGTTAAAAAAGTGCGGTTTTAAGTATGAGTTTTTGGGGTCTGAGTTTTTGTGACACCCAACCACAGGTCTTGAAAACAAAGTCATGCAATGTTCATAGGCAGCAATAGCCAGAGAGGATCGAAATATTTATCTCCTCCAATTTATCGCTGTTGCATCCAGTGGATACAAAACTGACTTCAATTTGAACAATATAGCTGCTGCGACTCTGTCTTTCTATTTCTTCAACAAAAAAGTGCCAGCAAATGCCATAGAAGTGTCAGCTGTAATATAAACCTTGTTAGTTTTTCACTGTTTGATTGACGCAACAGTAATAAACCGGAGAAGATAAATATCTTTTCTCTTTCTGGCTGCTGTCTATGAACAATGTGCGACCATAAAGGTAAGCACACAAGGGGACTAGTCCCTGCAACTAGCCCCCTGAAGACTTCACATGAAGGCACTGGTTGCAGAAACAAGGACTTGTCCCAGAAATTCAAGCCAGTTTGAATTTGTGGGACTAGTCGCAGGGACCAAATTTTAGTCCCTGTGACTAGATTTCGTGGCAAAAATGGCTAGTTCGCATAATGGGACTAGTTGCAGGGACCATTCCTCATGTTTGTGCTGACCTTATAGTGATAAGAACTGAGACGAATCTAAATCATTTTTTTTTCTTAACTTTTCAAGAGCTGGAGGTGTCTGATTTTTTCGGGATCTGATGTATCAGGGTCTGAGTTTTCGTGACACCCCATGGAGAGCAAGGTCATTTTTAAACTGAGTTCATAACAGCCTTCTCAGAAAGTTTTCCTGGAGCAGGTTATATGAAAGTTGGAGGTGGTTTGGGTTCTGAAGGCACGCTTTCAAGTGTCCTTAGGGTGTGGGCCTGTAGCAGGGTTTTAGGGTATCCTTCCCTGGAAAAAAAATTGAAATTCCCATGCTCAAGGATCCCATGACACTGGCATCTGACAGGATGCAGTGGTGCAGATCTGTGTAACTTGCTAGCATCCTCATCCCCTGCATAACCAGTGCTTTTTTCCACATAAAACAGAAAAATTGTGCCACATTAGTGATAAAGCAGCTGCCTTACAACCCCACGAGCAAAAATTCTGAAGAGAATGATTATTTTAAAGTAGTTTTTCTCCTAACACCGCAACAAAAACAACCCAGAGCTTTCGTGGCAAATTTTTAACCTGAAGGCATACCTGGAAACTTATTTTGTGGAAAGTGCCTGGTTACTAAGCTACAGATGTTCCATGAACGCAAATTCTGCACACATAATAATCTAAAATGCTATAGGAAAACTGTGGAAATGAAGAAATACTTGTCAAAAAAATACTCTAAAAAGATCAAGCAAATGCCAAATTTGGCGAAAATGATGTGCATTCTATTAAAAACTCAAACTGTGGGTAAGACTTTGAAGTGCTTTTCATTTCACTGTTGTTTTGTGCATTCAAAAGGCCTTATTATCAATTTTGTCAACTTTGAAATTTGTCTGCGTAATTCAGTCTGTTTTCCGCATAATTGACGCATATTCCCACTGAAAATTACCGCATAGTTTGTTTTTTTTTTCTGCACCCTTTCAGATGGCTAATGGCATGCCATGAGTTTCATCATTATCATAATATAAATTAAATATATTTTCCGACTGGGAGGAGATAGTTAAACCTAAAGAGGAGACAGCTCATTGAGCCGGCAGCCAGCGGATTTTGAGAAGGCTGTGATATGTGACAGGCATCCTAGTTTAATCTGTTGTAGAAGTTGTTTATTAACGATCTTTTCTACATAACAAACTTTACAGCTTTACAATAAAACATCATAGGTGTACGGACCAGGGCTGCAGCCCACCACCCCCCAAGTTTCAGAAATTTTTGACAATTTTCAGGCAAAACGCTGATGATTTGGGCAAAAGTACTCAGGAGAAAATGTTCTAACACGTAGTGAGGGAAAGCCTTGTAGGCTACATTTTACGATGTTTGCCTTGTCAAAACAGAGTTAAGGTGAAATGACTAATAATCAACATGCTCTGTTTTGAAAAAGCCACATATCATTGAAATGCGTATTGTGAACGTCAGCGATATGAATTTCATTAATCACTTCCATCAACAAAACAATGATGACAGGATCAAACCAAACAAAGACCAAGACTTGTTTTTGTGGTGGCTATGAAAAGAGCTGTTTTGAATGATGTAGTAAGCTTGACTTTGTATGGCTTGAAATAATATACCAAACTGTGTTATAACACAGTGTGATGCAGTAAGCTTTACCTAGTATGAGTTTTAAAAATGATATACCTGTACATTACCAACAAACTGCCTTACAACACAGCGTGATGCAGAAATCTCTTCTTTGTTGAGTTGAATAATATACATTACCAACAAACTGTCTTATAAATCAGTGTTTAGGCTGTTCCGAAATTCAGCAAGGAACTGGAGCGAGTTTAAAATTTTTACCAATAGGCTATTTTACAGTTCTGTGCTTCATTACCTGGCCATGAATGGAAGCAAGGCTAGAGGTGACCTTGCTTTGATACAGACCTCTCTGCTTTTATCATGTAAATGTCAACTACAGCTAGTTAGCATATAAGAGCAACTTGATTTGCACAATAAAAGCAGTGAGGTCTGTATCAAAACAAGGTCAACTCCAGCCTCGCTGCCAGGTCACTAAGCCAACAACTGTAAAATGGTCTATCGCTAAATTGACACCCTCACTTGAAAGATCATGTTGAGATTGGTTATTTGACCGAGTATGATACTTTTTGGGTAAAACTAGTAGTAACCACAGGTTAGAAAGTGCGGGCCTCAATGCACATGAAGAACTTTTGTTTAAAAGTAGAGAATATGGTAATGCTGCCTTGTTTTGAAAGCGTGACAGAAAATTGGCGTTACTTTCGATTCTCACTAGTTAGCTAATTAAATATTCGATCAAGGAAGGAAGAAGGTGCCAGTCGTGGAGGAATGTTTATTTGCTCAAAATTGAGGCAAAATCTGTCAGAGATGCAAGACAGGACATTGCAAGGATACAGAGAGTAATTAGGGACCATTTGCTGGCTTTTAAGGGGGAAATTATCCAGAAGCAAGCTTTATTTTCGCTTCCGTACTGAGCACTGAATAATTCACACATTGTTTCAATATATGCTGTCTGTTCTGTTTTTTCTTTCATGTTCTTTTGTCCTCTTTTCTGCCCCGCCGAGGTCATTTTTTCGTCTAAATCATGTGCGGAAAGTTTGGAATTAACGTTCCCATTCAACGTTTAGCCTTGAGGCAATAATTCTGTGATTTTTTTACCGAAACGTCTGAAACATCGGCTTGTGTTGTTGTGGGCGACCATGGCTACTTCGTTGAGCCAAGTAATGACGCGATCGAGGTGAAAAAAAATTATAATTATTACATTCTGGTTTTCTTCCATTTCGCTGAAATCTTAACATGATATGGCTGGATTGTTTAGAAATACATGTACTTTTGCCGATGTGTGATAGCTATTAACCCTAAAGTGTTATCCCTTCGAAGTCAGGGTTTGTGAAGAGATTTTTGTTCGACCCGTTCTGCGTAATCAGAGATTTTATATGAGGTCATTTCATTGACGATTCAAACGAATATAAATTTAGATATGTTTCAAGCTCAAGTTCTAGTGAACAAAACACATTTTCCACGAGCGCTTGGTTTTAATTATTTTCCGGCAAAAGTTTGAGCCAGAGTAACAGAAGCTTGGATCAACAGAGGTCTGCATCCGGTATCCCATGTGACAAACTGTTGTGATTGAAACATTTTTCACATTCTGATCGTTCTTAGTGGTGGAACAAAATTTCAACTTTCGGTTTCAGTGTCCCTGTTATAAACATGGCGCGCACGCGTAATATGCAATCCGCTTGTCACTGTCAAGATTAGGGTTGCGGGCCTCTCTTGGGCCCACAAAGAGACCAAGCTATGGACCTTGAAATATAGTTCAAAATCCATACAAACATCTCTAATTTTGTGACAGCGTTCCCCAAAACCATAATGTATAGATTTAGGTCACACTGAAAGCGGAGTTCCTGTAGTCCGATTAGGCTAATCCAGGATAAGTTTGAATTAATTTTGATTGGAGTTTTGTAACTTTGCGGTGGAGTTTTGTTTGGCTTTCTATTTTGTGTTTAATAATCACAAAACCAATACTGACACAAAACAAAAACATTTGCAGGGAAGAAACGGTTATAATGGGGTTTACTTTTAAACCTGGATTAGAGTTAACAGGCTTCCAAAAAACCCGACTCTGTTTTCAACAAATAAACCTGACATGAGCCTGCGCTCCAATCGAAAACCAGCATTTGGTCAGCGGTCAACTTTAATAAAACACATGACCTCGATGAGCTATAAACTTGAGCCCGTGATATGGTCACGTGATACTGGTCAGTGGATAACTTTATTTGACAGGTGTCAATATTGATCATAACATGATGTCATATATCAAAAAAGTACACGGTAAACGGCTGCATGTCTCTGTCAACTTATTATTTGGAGTATGGCCGCCACACGCGCGACTCCACCACCGCCGCCGTCGTCATCGTCGTCGTCATCGTGCATATGTGCCCACGACAACTACCTCTGGTCACGATAACATGAGAAAATCAATTCACAGGTTTCTTTTATTTCCCTATATGGGTATAGGGCTCCGCTTGGTGGCCCTTCAGGCTGCCGGAGCTCCGCTATAAACTCTTCAAATTTTTTGTCAGTTTTGTAACAACTGTAAAATCCTGTCATGCACCTACTATTTGAAATAAGCTGAAATGAAAATCACTATTTTCAGCCATTTTAAAGAGTATCATGGAAATCATAAAAAAATTTAAGAGTGTATGTAATTTTTGGGGACAATGTCTTAAAATTAGAGACGTTTGTATGGATTTTGAACAATATTTCAAGGTTCGTAGCTTGGTCTCTGTTTACCCTAAAAGCATCATTCTTGGTCAAATATCCAATCTTAACATGATCTTTCATGTGGTGGTGTCAGTTTATCAATTTGTTAAAATTTGAAACTTGCCCCAGTTCCCTGCTGAATTTCGGAATGGCCAATTGCATGAAGTCTCACCTTGTTTGGGTTGCAGGCTAACATAGTGAAATTCATGGACGTGGCCCAGCTTAAGTGGGTTGGTGCTGATCACGTGGCCATCAGGCTTGATAGTAACCTCACGGTGATTTGACTGACTGCTAATCACATGAATGTGTGTTTTATAGCAATTTGCAGTCGCATAGAGAATCACGTGATCACCCCATGTGCCATCTTGCTCCATCTTTCTAAGATAATCATCCCATGATTGATACCCATGAATGAAGTTAAACAGATCTGTTCCATTTGGCTGTGAGAAGAGCAAAGATAAAGACTACATGTAACTTTCAACAAGGTCAGTACACAAAGAATTTTTCAAGTATGATGGTAGAAATGTCCCTCTCTTAAGTTATAATGTTGAACTAAATGTTGAAATCACTTTTTACAACAGGGTTCGTACACTTATGACCTGTCAAAATTCCATGACTTTCCATGACTTTTTCCATGACTATTTCCCTCCGGCAGTAGTGTCAAAACAATCATTTATTCAGCTGAAATTACATTTGATTTTTGGACTTGCCAGTTAATTTTTCAACTTTGGATCTTAATGCCTTTCATTCATAGAAAACATACTGATTTTCCATGACTTTCCATGACCTACACCTAAATTTCAGGACTTTCCAGGCCTGGAAAATGAAATTGTAAAATTCCATGACTTTCCAGGTTTTCCATGACCTGTACGAACCCTGTACAATTTACAGATCGAACTAATTTCTGTTTATGGCGACGCCCAATTTTCTGCTATGATATCCGACTGCAAGTCCAATTCAAATGCTGACAGAAATGCAAGAGTCTGATCACGCGGAATGCATTTTCCCAACAAGAAGACCTTTTAGATCTTATAACTGTGCTTTAAAATTGACCTGTTTCAGTCTTAGCACTAGGGTCACCACAAACTGCCCATTTCAAAGCAGTCCTTGATGTTTTCATTGATTACTGTAGACACATCACTTGATCAACACAAACTGTATTATTGCACCATTGCTCTTATTTGTCATGTAGCAAAAGCGAAAACTGTCTCTCGTCAGCTTATTCCATGGCTAACATAATTCCTTTCTTTAACATAAAATTATTTAATATTCTCTTCGAATCCAATGCTTTCATAAAAAGAAAATATACAGGGCATCTGACAGGATGCGGTGGTGCGGATCCGCATAATTCGCCTACTTCCGCATCCTCCGCATCCTTGGGGCATTTTTCCGCATAAAACTAGAAAATTGCTACATGTAAGAGAGAAGGCAACTGCTTACCATCCTCAGAAACAAAAATAGCGAAGAGATTGATCATTTTGAAGAAGTTATTCAGCCAAAACAACGACGAAAACACGCCTTTTTGTTCGTAAACAATATTAAAACCTCCAGGCGTTCCATGCATTCTAGTGATGGGACTGAGTTCTAGTTTCAAGACCTCCGGTGTCTAGTTTTCCTCATCCGATTTAATGCCTGGTTACTAAACTTCGGACAAACTCAGCAACGTAAACTATGTACTGTCTACGGAAAACTGCGTTGAACGAAGAAATACCTGTCCATGAACGGCAGCAAAAGGTCAAACATGAAATTAAGGACTGGAATTCTCGGTAAAACGTTAATGCGTATTTTATACGTTGGAAAAAGCCAAGGGAACAACTTTATTAACTGTACAAATTTCTGCATAATCTGGTGTCTTTTCCGCATAATCGTCACTTTCTTCCGTATAATATTGCCGAAAATTTCCGCATAATTTTCCATTTTTTTCCGCACCCTATCAGATGGCCAGAATATATTTTACACACCATAAAGAAAATAATACATGTATCCATAACATTTTCCATGTATTAATGTTTCAACAATATTAGGCAAATTAAAAAACAGGTTGTGTGGTTCAAAGTCCCAATCACATTTTGGCCGAGAGGGGGTCTGCGTCTGGTCACCAACAAAACTTAAAAAATAATAAAATATAAACCCTGTTCAGATTAAGAACCATGCTTGGTCGTGCATTGATTTATTGCATATTGTACATGTATTTTGTTAATATAAAGGGTTGTCAAAATAAGCCGGCAACCGGCGCATTTCACCGGCTATTTTGAATACTGCGCCAGTTACTCTGAATGTTAGTAGGTCAGTTCTGAGTGTGATATTGGAGAAATAAAATGGAAATATCTGCCTTGTTTTTGGATGGAGCCTCCTGCTCAAAAACCTACTGACAACCCTGAATATATCATTATTCTATGTTCTAGAAGATATTACATGTACTATAGCTAATTTAAACTACATAAAAACTCAAGAGCATATAAAGTATACGTATGTACATGTATGTATGGGTGCAGGTACATGTATGTACTTGTACTGTATGTTCAGATTTTCTTGACCAACAAAGAGAAATACTAAACTTACCAGTCTTGGGTTATTCAAGAGGTACTGCACTATGGATTGTCGCAATCCTTTATGTGAGATCTTGATTCCTTTCACAAGGTTTAGCTGTTCAGACAGAGCATGAAACATGCAGTTCCCCGACCCTTCATTGTCAGAAATCACAAAGCCTTTTCCTGATGCAATCTTCTCCAACTCTACTAATGGGTCAGTATTACTGTTGATCTTCCTTGCATCACATTGGATTTGCTGAAGATTCTCGAACATTCGTCCAAGCAGATCTAAAATGAAAAATATATAAATTAAGGTCATTGCACAGGGGTTACTCATTCAAACCTTTGCTGTGGTGGGAAAGTGCCATCTGTTACTTCAAATCCTATTTGAGACCAAAATATCTCATTTTTAAAACTCTTAGTATCCATTACGGCGGCTAGATACTATTACACACTGTAGGCTAAAAGGAACCAAAAAGTTTGTTTAAATAATTTATGGAGAAGAAAGATCAATTGTGTGCGATTTTACTCAAGAAGAGAAAATAAATTTTGAAGGTTTTACTCAGAATGGTTGCTATAGTAGCCAGCCACACCCTTTTGAAGTTTTAATTTAAAGCATTGATAGCATTGATGTTAACAGTTTCTGCTCTTTTACAAAACAAAATTTGACTTTCAAAAAAGCACATCTTGCAAGTTTCTGTTTCATTCTGTGTACCCAATCAACATTTTGACAGTTAACTATAGTTTTCACTGCTTTTACAGGGTTTACTACGAAATAGCACTGTCTTATTTTGCACCAAACCCAGTGCACAAATTTTCTTGTCATGATTGGTTGATTACATCATGAAACTATAGGTCTTTGATTACCCCAAGTTTCAGGAACTTCTCTTTGATACTTTCCAAAGTACTGTTAGTACAAAATTAATGTTGATGTTAAGTCAGTTGGTACAATAGTAGGCTTTTGAGAAAAATGAACTTAAATTTTCTTACATGATGGATTAAGCATCTAACAAGCCAAGAAGTTGGGGGAGGGAGCATTTGCAGGTTGCATATTAGGGGAGTGCAATGGTTGTTGTATTTTGTAAAGAGTTACCACAGCTTTAGGATCTAATACTTTCTAAAAGGGAAGTGAATGAGCCTGTGATGGTGATTCAGACAGCACTTTTCACATGTGATTACAATTGTCAAGTTGTGCATGTCTTAACAGCTTTTCCAAGTACATGTATCATTCATATTTGTTGAAACTGATCCATGTCTAGCCTGAATTTCAGCCCCCTCAGGCTTCTCTCACTAAGTCTCGGGAGAGAGACGTTTGAAAGCACTGGGTGATAATGCTGTCCGGTGACGTCACTACCCAAAAACCTGGTAGTGGTCCTGATTGGTTGCTGTGTTAATTTATTTGCCCGACACATGATATAAACAATTTTATTGCCAAACTTCGCGTGCTCACTGAAGATGGCGGAAGAAAATCGCTGGCCATCGCCACAAGACTTAAAGCTGTTTCTGGTGTATGCTTGACATACTGTCGGTAAGGAGGCAGAGGTGACTGGCATCCACCAAAACTTGGCTTTGTCTAAACGCTTTTGCTGTGAAGGCCGCATGTGAAATTTCAAAAATTACCACATTTGACTCATGATGTCACCGGACAGCACTATCGCCCAGTTCTTTCAGACGTCTCTCTCCGGAGATTTAGCAAGAGGAGGAGGCAGCTGAAATTCAGGCTAATACTCTATGTGTACATTTGTAGTCAATTTCTGACTGTAAACAACCATCGCTATGGCCATTGCTACATAAAAAAATTCATACCACTGTGTAGTTCTCTTGAATTTTGCACTCATCTAGAGGCAAATTCAGCAGCATCATTTCAAAATGCTTTTTACAAATTTAAAGTAATGTTCAATTAATTAATTATAATTACATTTAATATAATTATAATTAATATGCTTTTTTAAAAATGTATTTTTGATGAACATTGTCATTTTTCAGCCTATCAGGCCACCTTAAATGAGTTGTAAAATAACAGTGCATAGTCTCACATGTACAGCCCCATGGAAAGAAATGATAATTTACAGTGATGGAAATTCTACTATGAAAGAACTAATACCTAGTAAATGTACCTGTAGATTGGCAGAAAATCACTTCAAATCCTTAGTGACAGAAAGTTGTGAAATCACAGTATTTGTCAACAAGCTTGAGTATCTTCCTTCAAATATATTTCATTGGGAATCAAATAAAATTACCACTATAAACAGAAACATACATGTAACATCCAGGACATGTCAAGTACGTAAGAGATTTGACAGCTAGCGACAACACGCCACCACCTGCACACGAAAGTTGCGATGAAGTACTGTAGATCTACAACAAAGCCTTTTGTTTTAATAAAAGTATTTGGACTTAACATTTTGTCTTCATCCCAAGACTGAATTTATAGTTTACAGTTTCCTTTTTACTTCCAAACTCCTCCCCTGAGATGGGGGACTTTATAGGATTTCCAGTGATTTTCAGTCATTCCGTCTTTTAGGATTTCAGGTGATACATGTATTCCGTCATTCTGTCTTTTAGGATTTCAGGTGATTTCCCGTGATTCCATCTTTTGGACTTTCACGTGATTTTCCGTCTCTTTTAGGATTTAGGGAGATTTTCCCTCATAAAATGAATTATGGTGAAACAACAGAATGGCTCTTCACTCTTTATTCACTGTTTCCAGATCAAACTTGGAATTCCGACAAGTTGGCTTTAAATTGATGTTAATTTGAACTGTGGGAATACATATGAAATTGAGATGTGATCACCACAATTACATGATGGCTTTTGTAGATCAAGAACAATTACTGACAACAGGAGAACCCAGAGGAAATTATTAACCCCAGGAGCTAGAGCTAGAACCAACAACACAATCAACCCATATATTGCTGTACATGTATTCAGGATTTCAAACTAGGACCAAAGATTTCACTTAAGGTTACCTGACATTCCACCTGCAGGTGATCGTGAATAATCACCAACTTGTGATGCTGAAGAACTGGAAGCTGATCTAACTACTTGTGATGAAAAACAATCAGCTGGTGTTTGTGGTAGATAATAAGGTCTGCATGATGCAGTCTCTGAGCTGTCACTGGCAGTTGACTCGCCTGATGTCTTTCTTTCCCTCCTGTTGTCCATTTGTTGCAGTAGTGGTTCAACTAATCACTCAGCATTTGCTGGAAGCCTTATAATTGAACAAGACCAACAAATGCCTTACTATATCACTGATAATTATTTCACATTATCACTATCAATATCTGACTATCACTATCACTATCACTATCACTAGCACTAGCACTAGCACTAGCACTAGCACTAGCACTAGCACTAGCACTAGCACTAGCACTAGCACTAGCACTAGCACTAGCACTAGCACTAGCACTAGCAATATCACTATCACTATCATTATCATTGTTATTATTATTATTATTATTATTATCATTATTAAAACTTATTGTTACTAATGATTATTTAATTTAATTTGTAAAAACAAAATCATCCTGTAAGAAACAGATTTTCACTAATTTAAAAAATATCAATTGCTGATCCACATTAGCAAACATCATATACATTAAGCAATAGCCCAGAATCATCACTACAAATTATACCTGCCAACCCTTGCAGATTAGGCAAGAGTCTCATACCTTTGATCACGCAATGACTCATACATGTAGCTATTAACCAATTTCTTACATGTACAGGGGGTGTATGCTGCATAAAGCCAAACAATTTCAGCACTTGCAGCCTTTCATACTTTCAAAATAATATTAATATCTTAATTTAAATGAAGAAAAATGAAAGGCCTGATATCAAGTGGGCTGCCCTCACTTCAGGCAAGCTGGACATTCTCAATAGAAACCCCCACCTCCCCTCCCCCCCCCCCCCCCCCCCCCCCACCAAAAAAAAAAATTGTACTGCAATGTAGTTAGCATGATTAATCAACACATTTAAAATTCAAATAATACTTATGTTAAGAATAATTTCATTTTTTACAGAACTTCTCTAATTTTAATTTCCTCAAAACTTATCTCCAAAAAAAAACAGGAATAGCCTCTTATGCAGACATCCTGTCAACTACCATTGGGCAAGAAAGGAACAGACTGCAACATTCACTAGCCACAGGTTCATTAGGAGCAGGAAATGTTCCAAATGCTTTTGGAATTCTTTGTAATTTCTTCGTATCTCCAGTTGTCTTTGGATATAATTGGGTCCGTCCAAAAACCATGCCTGTTACTTGGATAAAAGTTGGTAGGTATATCCTAGTATATGTAGCTCTACAGTTATGTAGCAGGTCTTTCAAATACAGCTGTAAGCAGAAAATAATTTTCATGTCATATGCACTTTACACATCTATATTTCTTTGGAACAATGTCCAAGAGGAAAATCTCCAGTTATTTACAACAAGAAGCAGTTAAAATCATTGACAAAGCAGAAGAAAAACTTCACGAGGAGGAAAATGATGCTTGACTTCCGAATTCGAAACCTTGCAATTTCCAGACGAGATGGTTAATATATTATAACAGCATTTACATGTATTTAAACACAATTAAAAAGCTCAGCAAAGCTGATGTGGTTGTGTTGAATGAACACAACATTGTTTTAAAAGTGATTTATTTTTCCTTGGGCAGTAGAAAGACAATTCATTGGATAGGACAAAGACAGTGTTAATGTTGTAATAAATTATGCTCTGTCTGCTGCTATTGCCTATTTGTCCCTTTGCAAAAGCAACAGAGGGACAAATTATCTCCTGAGGCAGTTGAGCTGCCTCAAACAATGTACAATACACTGTAAGCATTGGCCTGAAGGTTCCTGGGCTTAAGTATAGACTACTGGCATACCTTACAAACCTACAAATGGCTTGCGTTAAAAATATTTTCTTTTTTCAAGTGATAAATGTAAATCTATGCAACTACCTCTGAGAAGAAGGGTTGCTTCTCTTAGAAGCAATGTATGGCATTCAAAATTGATGTGCATGTATGCCCGATGAAATTGATTTAATTTATGTTATTTTCCAATTTGTATCACTTCGCATAACAATAATTAATTTCATAAAACATTGATGTATCTGTATTCACGTTCGAAGTTTTGTCTGCAAAAATGCCCCACACAAATCCCACCAAATGAAGACATTACATTAATAAGCTTATATGAATCATAGGTAACCCAGGCTCACTGTGTGTCACATGACATAACATTTAGCAAATATATAGAACATACATTGTATGAGGTGAAGTTTAGGTCTGAAATTTTGCTAGAAAATGGGAATAAAAATCGAGGAAACATACCATGTGGTGAGTTGTTGTTGTCCTTCCTTCATAGTAAAATGGCAAACTCAAAATTCACTATCCAACAACAAACTCGGGAATATTTTCCTGCATTTTACCCATCTTGGTGTGTATGCATGATTGGCTCTTGGGGAAGAATGGATTTCTGAGGGAGTAGTTGGACAGTGAGTTTTGTCTTTGAGCAGTCTGGGGCTTATGTCAATACATGGAAACTTATTATTCCTGTCACTAGGCGCCCCAAGCTCAGCGCCATTTTGAACTGTGCAGGTATGATCGTAACAGTTTCAGGCCGTTGTTTTAGTAGGTTAACGTACAAGTTCTACGGAACCTGATGGCTTTGCATTACTAGCAAGAGATGCTTCAGTGGATTCATGGTTTAGAGAAATTCATGTTCCACAAGCCTGGCATGTTTATTTAGAGATTGGATTCAATTTTTGCAAAAAAAAAACATTGTGCTTGGTTGATCGGAGCCTGAGTTTGCTGTCAGCCCCCTACCTTGCCACTTTACTATGAAGGAAAGCTGAAGACTATGCCCCAATACTCTGTGTACGTTTTATGTACCAGTCAAATCAAAGCTTGAACATCCCCTCCCCACCCCCCAAGCATTTGATCACCACTCATAAGGGGTGGGAATTTGATTGCTAGCCTCAATTTCATGTTATGAGTCACACTGATTCCACGTGAGTCATTAAATTGTGGCGGAGAGGGTGACGAAAAACTTTGATGAATTCAAAGAAA
>JAHPZR010037094.1:47500-62793 GCA_019787425.1 Platygyra sinensis
GCTTGGGGCGCCTAGTGACAGGAATAATAAGTTTCCATGTATTGACATAAGCCCCAGACTGCTCAAAGACAAAACTCACTGTCCAACTACTCCCTCAGAAATCCATTCTTCCCCAAGAGCCAATCATGCATACACACCAAGATGGGTAAAATGCAGGAAAATATTCCCGAGTTTGTTGTTGGATAGTGAATTTTGAGTTTGCCATTTTACTATGAAGGAAGGACAACAACAACTCACCACATGGTATGTTTCCTCGATTTTTATTCCCATTTTCTAGCAAAATTTCAGACCTAAACTTCACCTCATACAATGTATGTTCTATATATTTGCTAAATGTTATGTCATGTGACACACAGTGAGCCTGGGTTACCTATGATTCATATAAGCTTATTAATGTAATGTCTTCATTTGGTGGGATTTGTGTGGGGCATTTTTGCAGACAAAACTTCGAACGTGAATACAGATACATCAATGTTTTATGAAATTAATTATTGTTATGCGAAGTGATACAAATTGGAAAATAACATAAATTAAATCAATTTCATCGGGCATACATGCACATCAATTTTGAATGCCATACATTGCTTCTAAGAGAAGCAACCCTTCTTCTCAGAGGTAGTTGCATAGATTTACATTTATCACTTGAAAAAAGAAAATATTTTTAACGCAAGCCATTTGTAGGTTTGTAAGGTATGCCAGTAGTCTATACTTAAGCCCAGGAACCTTCAGGCCAATGCTTACAGTGTATTGTACATTGTTTGAGGCAGCTCAACTGCCTCAGGAGATAATTTGTCCCTCTGTTGCTTTTGCAAAGGGACAAATAGGCAATAGCAGCAGACAGAGCATAATTTATTACAACATTAACACTGTCTTTGTCCTATCCAATGAATTGTCTTTCTACTGCCCAAGGAAAAATAAATCACTTTTAAAACAATGTTGTGTTCATTCAACACAACCACATCAGCTTTGCTGAGCTTTTTAATTGTGTTTAAATACATGTAAATGCTGTTATAATATATTAACCATCTCGTCTGGAAATTGCAAGGTTTCGAATTCGGAAGTCAAGCATCATTTTCCTCCTCGTGAAGTTTTTCTTCTGCTTTGTCAATGATTTTAACTGCTTCTTGTTGTAAATAACTGGAGATTTTCCTCTTGGACATTGTTCCAAAGAAATATAGATGTGTAAAGTGCATATGACATGAAAATTATTTTCTGCTTACAGCTGTATTTGAAAGACCTGCTACATAACTGTAGAGCTACATATACTAGGATATACCTACCAACTTTTATCCAAGTAACAGGCATGGTTTTTGGACGGACCCAATTATATCCAAAGACAACTGGAGATACGAAGAAATTACAAAGAATTCCAAAAGCATTTGGAACATTTCCTGCTCCTAATGAACCTGTGGCTAGTGAATGTTGCAGTCTGTTCCTTTCTTGCCCAATGGTAGTTGACAGGATGTCTGCATAAGAGGCTATTCCTGTTTTTTTTTGGAGATAAGTTTTGAGGAAATTAAAATTAGAGAAGTTCTGTAAAAAATGAAATTATTCTTAACATAAGTATTATTTGAATTTTAAATGTGTTGATTAATCATGCTAACTACATTGCAGTACAATTTTTTTTTTTGGTGGGGGGGGGGGGGGGGGGGGGGGAGGGAGGTGGGGGTTTCTATTGAGAATGTCCAGCTTGCCTGAAGTGAGGGCAGCCCACTTGATATCAGGCCTTTCATTTTTCTTCATTTAAATTAAGATATTAATATTATTTTGAAAGTATGAAAGGCTGCAAGTGCTGAAATTGTTTGGCTTTATGCAGCATACACCCCCTGTACATGTAAGAAATTGGTTAATAGCTACATGTATGAGTCATTGCGTGATCAAAGGTATGAGACTCTTGCCTAATCTGCAAGGGTTGGCAGGTATAATTTGTAGTGATGATTCTGGGCTATTGCTTAATGTATATGATGTTTGCTAATGTGGATCAGCAATTGATATTTTTTAAATTAGTGAAAATCTGTTTCTTACAGGATGATTTTGTTTTTACAAATTAAATTAAATAATCATTAGTAACAATAAGTTTTAATAATGATAATAATAATAATAATAATAATAACAATGATAATGATAGTGATAGTGATATTGCTAGTGCTAGTGCTAGTGCTAGTGCTAGTGCTAGTGCTAGTGCTAGTGCTAGTGCTAGTGCTAGTGCTAGTGCTAGTGCTAGTGCTAGTGCTAGTGCTAGTGATAGTGATAGTGATAGTGATAGTCAGATATTGATAGTGATAATGTGAAATAATTATCAGTGATATAGTAAGGCATTTGTTGGTCTTGTTCAATTATAAGGCTTCCAGCAAATGCTGAGTGATTAGTTGAACCACTACTGCAACAAATGGACAACAGGAGGGAAAGAAAGACATCAGGCGAGTCAACTGCCAGTGACAGCTCAGAGACTGCATCATGCAGACCTTATTATCTACCACAAACACCAGCTGATTGTTTTTCATCACAAGTAGTTAGATCAGCTTCCAGTTCTTCAGCATCACAAGTTGGTGATTATTCACGATCACCTGCAGGTGGAATGTCAGGTAACCTTAAGTGAAATCTTTGGTCCTAGTTTGAAATCCTGAATACATGTACAGCAATATATGGGTTGATTGTGTTGTTGGTTCTAGCTCTAGCTCCTGGGGTTAATAATTTCCTCTGGGTTCTCCTGTTGTCAGTAATTGTTCTTGATCTACAAAAGCCATCATGTAATTGTGGTGATCACATCTCAATTTCATATGTATTCCCACAGTTCAAATTAACATCAATTTAAAGCCAACTTGTCGGAATTCCAAGTTTGATCTGGAAACAGTGAATAAAGAGTGAAGAGCCATTCTGTTGTTTCACCATAATTCATTTTATGAGGGAAAATCTCCCTAAATCCTAAAAGAGACGGAAAATCACGTGAAAGTCCAAAAGATGGAATCACGGGAAATCACCTGAAATCCTAAAAGACAGAATGACGGAATACATGTATCACCTGAAATCCTAAAAGACGGAATGACTGAAAATCACTGGAAATCCTATAAAGTCCCCCATCTCAGGGGAGGAGTTTGGAAGTAAAAAGGAAACTGTAAACTATAAATTCAGTCTTGGGATGAAGACAAAATGTTAAGTCCAAATACTTTTATTAAAACAAAAGGCTTTGTTGTAGATCTACAGTACTTCATCGCAACTTTCGTGTGCAGGTGGTGGCGTGTTGTCGCTAGCTGTCAAATCTCTTACGTACTTGACATGTCCTGGATGTTACATGTATGTTTCTGTTTATAGTGGTAATTTTATTTGATTCCCAATGAAATATATTTGAAGGAAGATACTCAAGCTTGTTGACAAATACTGTGATTTCACAACTTTCTGTCACTAAGGATTTGAAGTGATTTTCTGCCAATCTACAGGTACATTTACTAGGTATTAGTTCTTTCATAGTAGAATTTCCATCACTGTAAATTATCATTTCTTTCCATGGGGCTGTACATGTGAGACTATGCACTGTTATTTTACAACTCATTTAAGGTGGCCTGATAGGCTGAAAAATGACAATGTTCATCAAAAATACATTTTTAAAAAAGCATATTAATTATAATTATATTAAATGTAATTATAATTAATTAATTGAACATTACTTTAAATTTGTAAAAAGCATTTTGAAATGATGCTGCTGAATTTGCCTCTAGATGAGTGCAAAATTCAAGAGAACTACACAGTGGTATGAATTTTTTTATGTAGCAATGGCCATAGCGATGGTTGTTTACAGTCAGAAATTGACTACAAATGTACACATAGAGTATTAGCCTGAATTTCAGCTGCCTCCTCCTCTTGCTAAATCTCCGGAGAGAGACGTCTGAAAGAACTGGGCGATAGTGCTGTCCGGTGACATCATGAGTCAAATGTGGTAATTTTTGAAATTTCACATGCGGCCTTCACAGCAAAAGCGTTTAGACAAAGCCAAGTTTTGGTGGATGCCAGTCACCTCTGCCTCCTTACCGACAGTATGTCAAGCATACACCAGAAACAGCTTTAAGTCTTGTGGCGATGGCCAGCGATTTTCTTCCGCCATCTTCAGTGAGCACGCGAAGTTTGGCAATAAAATTGTTTATATCATGTGTCGGGCAAATAAATTAACACAGCAACCAATCAGGACCACTACCAGGTTTTTGGGTAGTGACGTCACCGGACAGCATTATCACCCAGTGCTTTCAAACGTCTCTCTCCCGAGACTTAGTGAGAGAAGCCTGAGGGGGCTGAAATTCAGGCTAGACATGGATCAGTTTCAACAAATATGAATGATACATGTACTTGGAAAAGCTGTTAAGACATGCACAACTTGACAATTGTAATCACATGTGAAAAGTGCTGTCTGAATCACCATCACAGGCTCATTCACTTCCCTTTTAGAAAGTATTAGATCCTAAAGCTGTGGTAACTCTTTACAAAATACAACAACCATTGCACTCCCCTAATATGCAACCTGCAAATGCTCCCTCCCCCAACTTCTTGGCTTGTTAGATGCTTAATCCATCATGTAAGAAAATTTAAGTTCATTTTTCTCAAAAGCCTACTATTGTACCAACTGACTTAACATCAACATTAATTTTGTACTAACAGTACTTTGGAAAGTATCAAAGAGAAGTTCCTGAAACTTGGGGTAATCAAAGACCTATAGTTTCATGATGTAATCAACCAATCATGACAAGAAAATTTGTGCACTGGGTTTGGTGCAAAATAAGACAGTGCTATTTCGTAGTAAACCCTGTAAAAGCAGTGAAAACTATAGTTAACTGTCAAAATGTTGATTGGGTACACAGAATGAAACAGAAACTTGCAAGATGTGCTTTTTTGAAAGTCAAATTTTGTTTTGTAAAAGAGCAGAAACTGTTAACATCAATGCTATCAATGCTTTAAATTAAAACTTCAAAAGGGTGTGGCTGGCTACTATAGCAACCATTCTGAGTAAAACCTTCAAAATTTATTTTCTCTTCTTGAGTAAAATCGCACACAATTGATCTTTCTTCTCCATAAATTATTTAAACAAACTTTTTGGTTCCTTTTAGCCTACAGTGTGTAATAGTATCTAGCCGCCGTAATGGATACTAAGAGTTTTAAAAATGAGATATTTTGGTCTCAAATAGGATTTGAAGTAACAGATGGCACTTTCCCACCACAGCAAAGGTTTGAATGAGTAACCCCTGTGCAATGACCTTAATTTATATATTTTTCATTTTAGATCTGCTTGGACGAATGTTCGAGAATCTTCAGCAAATCCAATGTGATGCAAGGAAGATCAACAGTAATACTGACCCATTAGTAGAGTTGGAGAAGATTGCATCAGGAAAAGGCTTTGTGATTTCTGACAATGAAGGGTCGGGGAACTGCATGTTTCATGCTCTGTCTGAACAGCTAAACCTTGTGAAAGGAATCAAGATCTCACATAAAGGATTGCGACAATCCATAGTGCAGTACCTCTTGAATAACCCAAGACTGGTAAGTTTAGTATTTCTCTTTGTTGGTCAAGAAAATCTGAACATACAGTACAAGTACATACATGTACCTGCACCCATACATACATGTACATACGTATACTTTATATGCTCTTGAGTTTTTATGTAGTTTAAATTAGCTATAGTACATGTAATATCTTCTAGAACATAGAATAATGATATATTCAGGGTTGTCAGTAGGTTTTTGAGCAGGAGGCTCCATCCAAAAACAAGGCAGATATTTCCATTTTATTTCTCCAATATCACACTCAGAACTGACCTACTAACATTCAGAGTAACTGGCGCAGTATTCAAAATAGCCGGTGAAATGCGCCGGTTGCCGGCTTATTTTGACAACCCTTTATATTAACAAAATACATGTACAATATGCAATAAATCAATGCACGACCAAGCATGGTTCTTAATCTGAACAGGGTTTATATTTTATTATTTTTTAAGTTTTGTTGGTGACCAGACGCAGACCCCCTCTCGGCCAAAATGTGATTGGGACTTTGAACCACACAACCTGTTTTTTAATTTGCCTAATATTGTTGAAACATTAATACATGGAAAATGTTATGGATACATGTATTATTTTCTTTATGGTGTGTAAAATATATTCTGGCCATCTGATAGGGTGCGGAAAAAAATGGAAAATTATGCGGAAATTTTCGGCAATATTATACGGAAGAAAGTGACGATTATGCGGAAAAGACACCAGATTATGCAGAAATTTGTACAGTTAATAAAGTTGTTCCCTTGGCTTTTTCCAACGTATAAAATACGCATTAACGTTTTACCGAGAATTCCAGTCCTTAATTTCATGTTTGACCTTTTGCTGCCGTTCATGGACAGGTATTTCTTCGTTCAACGCAGTTTTCCGTAGACAGTACATAGTTTACGTTGCTGAGTTTGTCCGAAGTTTAGTAACCAGGCATTAAATCGGATGAGGAAAACTAGACACCGGAGGTCTTGAAACTAGAACTCAGTCCCATCACTAGAATGCATGGAACGCCTGGAGGTTTTAATATTGTTTACGAACAAAAAGGCGTGTTTTCGTCGTTGTTTTGGCTGAATAACTTCTTCAAAATGATCAATCTCTTCGCTATTTTTGTTTCTGAGGATGGTAAGCAGTTGCCTTCTCTCTTACATGTAGCAATTTTCTAGTTTTATGCGGAAAAATGCCCCAAGGATGCGGAGGATGCGGAAGTAGGCGAATTATGCGGATCCGCACCACCGCATCCTGTCAGATGCCCTGTATATTTTCTTTTTATGAAAGCATTGGATTCGAAGAGAATATTAAATAATTTTATGTTAAAGAAAGGAATTATGTTAGCCATGGAATAAGCTGACGAGAGACAGTTTTCGCTTTTGCTACATGACAAATAAGAGCAATGGTGCAATAATACAGTTTGTGTTGATCAAGTGATGTGTCTACAGTAATCAATGAAAACATCAAGGACTGCTTTGAAATGGGCAGTTTGTGGTGACCCTAGTGCTAAGACTGAAACAGGTCAATTTTAAAGCACAGTTATAAGATCTAAAAGGTCTTCTTGTTGGGAAAATGCATTCCGCGTGATCAGACTCTTGCATTTCTGTCAGCATTTGAATTGGACTTGCAGTCGGATATCATAGCAGAAAATTGGGCGTCGCCATAAACAGAAATTAGTTCGATCTGTAAATTGTACAGGGTTCGTACAGGTCATGGAAAACCTGGAAAGTCATGGAATTTTACAATTTCATTTTCCAGGCCTGGAAAGTCCTGAAATTTAGGTGTAGGTCATGGAAAGTCATGGAAAATCAGTATGTTTTCTATGAATGAAAGGCATTAAGATCCAAAGTTGAAAAATTAACTGGCAAGTCCAAAAATCAAATGTAATTTCAGCTGAATAAATGATTGTTTTGACACTACTGCCGGAGGGAAATAGTCATGGAAAAAGTCATGGAAAGTCATGGAATTTTGACAGGTCATAAGTGTACGAACCCTGTTGTAAAAAGTGATTTCAACATTTAGTTCAACATTATAACTTAAGAGAGGGACATTTCTACCATCATACTTGAAAAATTCTTTGTGTACTGACCTTGTTGAAAGTTACATGTAGTCTTTATCTTTGCTCTTCTCACAGCCAAATGGAACAGATCTGTTTAACTTCATTCATGGGTATCAATCATGGGATGATTATCTTAGAAAGATGGAGCAAGATGGCACATGGGGTGATCACGTGATTCTCTATGCGACTGCAAATTGCTATAAAACACACATTCATGTGATTAGCAGTCAGTCAAATCACCGTGAGGTTACTATCAAGCCTGATGGCCACGTGATCAGCACCAACCCACTTAAGCTGGGCCACGTCCATGAATTTCACTATGTTAGCCTGCAACCCAAACAAGGTGAGACTTCATGCAATTGGCCATTCCGAAATTCAGCAGGGAACTGGGGCAAGTTTCAAATTTTAACAAATTGATAAACTGACACCACCACATGAAAGATCATGTTAAGATTGGATATTTGACCAAGAATGATGCTTTTAGGGTAAACAGAGACCAAGCTACGAACCTTGAAATATTGTTCAAAATCCATACAAACGTCTCTAATTTTAAGACATTGTCCCCAAAAATTACATACACTCTTAAATTTTTTTATGATTTCCATGATACTCTTTAAAATGGCTGAAAATAGTGATTTTCATTTCAGCTTATTTCAAATAGTAGGTGCATGACAGGATTTTACAGTTGTTACAAAACTGACAAAAAATTTGAAGAGTTTATAGCGGAGCTCCGGCAGCCTGAAGGGCCACCAAGCGGAGCCCTATACCCATATAGGGAAATAAAAGAAACCTGTGAATTGATTTTCTCATGTTATCGTGACCAGAGGTAGTTGTCGTGGGCACATATGCACGATGACGACGACGATGACGACGGCGGCGGTGGTGGAGTCGCGCGTGTGGCGGCCATACTCCAAATAATAAGTTGACAGAGACATGCAGCCGTTTACCGTGTACTTTTTTGATATATGACATCATGTTATGATCAATATTGACACCTGTCAAATAAAGTTATCCACTGACCAGTATCACGTGACCATATCACGGGCTCAAGTTTATAGCTCATCGAGGTCATGTGTTTTATTAAAGTTGACCGCTGACCAAATGCTGGTTTTCGATTGGAGCGCAGGCTCATGTCAGGTTTATTTGTTGAAAACAGAGTCGGGTTTTTTGGAAGCCTGTTAACTCTAATCCAGGTTTAAAAGTAAACCCCATTATAACCGTTTCTTCCCTGCAAATGTTTTTGTTTTGTGTCAGTATTGGTTTTGTGATTATTAAACACAAAATAGAAAGCCAAACAAAACTCCACCGCAAAGTTACAAAACTCCAATCAAAATTAATTCAAACTTATCCTGGATTAGCCTAATCGGACTACAGGAACTCCGCTTTCAGTGTGACCTAAATCTATACATTATGGTTTTGGGGAACGCTGTCACAAAATTAGAGATGTTTGTATGGATTTTGAACTATATTTCAAGGTCCATAGCTTGGTCTCTTTGTGGGCCCAAGAGAGGCCCGCAACCCTAATCTTGACAGTGACAAGCGGATTGCATATTACGCGTGCGCGCCATGTTTATAACAGGGACACTGAAACCGAAAGTTGAAATTTTGTTCCACCACTAAGAACGATCAGAATGTGAAAAATGTTTCAATCACAACAGTTTGTCACATGGGATACCGGATGCAGACCTCTGTTGATCCAAGCTTCTGTTACTCTGGCTCAAACTTTTGCCGGAAAATAATTAAAACCAAGCGCTCGTGGAAAATGTGTTTTGTTCACTAGAACTTGAGCTTGAAACATATCTAAATTTATATTCGTTTGAATCGTCAATGAAATGACCTCATATAAAATCTCTGATTACGCAGAACGGGTCGAACAAAAATCTCTTCACAAACCCTGACTTCGAAGGGATAACACTTTAGGGTTAATAGCTATCACACATCGGCAAAAGTACATGTATTTCTAAACAATCCAGCCATATCATGTTAAGATTTCAGCGAAATGGAAGAAAACCAGAATGTAATAATTATAATTTTTTTTCACCTCGATCGCGTCATTACTTGGCTCAACGAAGTAGCCATGGTCGCCCACAACAACACAAGCCGATGTTTCAGACGTTTCGGTAAAAAAATCACAGAATTATTGCCTCAAGGCTAAACGTTGAATGGGAACGTTAATTCCAAACTTTCCGCACATGATTTAGACGAAAAAATGACCTCGGCGGGGCAGAAAAGAGGACAAAAGAACATGAAAGAAAAAACAGAACAGACAGCATATATTGAAACAATGTGTGAATTATTCAGTGCTCAGTACGGAAGCGAAAATAAAGCTTGCTTCTGGATAATTTCCCCCTTAAAAGCCAGCAAATGGTCCCTAATTACTCTCTGTATCCTTGCAATGTCCTGTCTTGCATCTCTGACAGATTTTGCCTCAATTTTGAGCAAATAAACATTCCTCCACGACTGGCACCTTCTTCCTTCCTTGATCGAATATTTAATTAGCTAACTAGTGAGAATCGAAAGTAACGCCAATTTTCTGTCACGCTTTCAAAACAAGGCAGCATTACCATATTCTCTACTTTTAAACAAAAGTTCTTCATGTGCATTGAGGCCCGCACTTTCTAACCTGTGGTTACTACTAGTTTTACCCAAAAAGTATCATACTCGGTCAAATAACCAATCTCAACATGATCTTTCAAGTGAGGGTGTCAATTTAGCGATAGACCATTTTACAGTTGTTGGCTTAGTGACCTGGCAGCGAGGCTGGAGTTGACCTTGTTTTGATACAGACCTCACTGCTTTTATTGTGCAAATCAAGTTGCTCTTATATGCTAACTAGCTGTAGTTGACATTTACATGATAAAAGCAGAGAGGTCTGTATCAAAGCAAGGTCACCTCTAGCCTTGCTTCCATTCATGGCCAGGTAATGAAGCACAGAACTGTAAAATAGCCTATTGGTAAAAATTTTAAACTCGCTCCAGTTCCTTGCTGAATTTCGGAACAGCCTAAACACTGATTTATAAGACAGTTTGTTGGTAATGTATATTATTCAACTCAACAAAGAAGAGATTTCTGCATCACGCTGTGTTGTAAGGCAGTTTGTTGGTAATGTACAGGTATATCATTTTTAAAACTCATACTAGGTAAAGCTTACTGCATCACACTGTGTTATAACACAGTTTGGTATATTATTTCAAGCCATACAAAGTCAAGCTTACTACATCATTCAAAACAGCTCTTTTCATAGCCACCACAAAAACAAGTCTTGGTCTTTGTTTGGTTTGATCCTGTCATCATTGTTTTGTTGATGGAAGTGATTAATGAAATTCATATCGCTGACGTTCACAATACGCATTTCAATGATATGTGGCTTTTTCAAAACAGAGCATGTTGATTATTAGTCATTTCACCTTAACTCTGTTTTGACAAGGCAAACATCGTAAAATGTAGCCTACAAGGCTTTCCCTCACTACGTGTTAGAACATTTTCTCCTGAGTACTTTTGCCCAAATCATCAGCGTTTTGCCTGAAAATTGTCAAAAATTTCTGAAACTTGGGGGGTGGTGGGCTGCAGCCCTGGTCCGTACACCTATGATGTTTTATTGTAAAGCTGTAAAGTTTGTTATGTAGAAAAGATCGTTAATAAACAACTTCTACAACAGATTAAACTAGGATGCCTGTCACATATCACAGCCTTCTCAAAATCCGCTGGCTGCCGGCTCAATGAGCTGTCTCCTCTTTAGGTTTAACTATCTCCTCCCAGTCGGAAAATATATTTAATTTATATTATGATAATGATGAAACTCATGGCATGCCATTAGCCATCTGAAAGGGTGCAGAAAAAAAAAACAAACTATGCGGTAATTTTCAGTGGGAATATGCGTCAATTATGCGGAAAACAGACTGAATTACGCAGACAAATTTCAAAGTTGACAAAATTGATAATAAGGCCTTTTGAATGCACAAAACAACAGTGAAATGAAAAGCACTTCAAAGTCTTACCCACAGTTTGAGTTTTTAATAGAATGCACATCATTTTCGCCAAATTTGGCATTTGCTTGATCTTTTTAGAGTATTTTTTTGACAAGTATTTCTTCATTTCCACAGTTTTCCTATAGCATTTTAGATTATTATGTGTGCAGAATTTGCGTTCATGGAACATCTGTAGCTTAGTAACCAGGCACTTTCCACAAAATAAGTTTCCAGGTATGCCTTCAGGTTAAAAATTTGCCACGAAAGCTCTGGGTTGTTTTTGTTGCGGTGTTAGGAGAAAAACTACTTTAAAATAATCATTCTCTTCAGAATTTTTGCTCGTGGGGTTGTAAGGCAGCTGCTTTATCACTAATGTGGCACAATTTTTCTGTTTTATGTGGAAAAAAGCACTGGTTATGCAGGGGATGAGGATGCTAGCAAGTTACACAGATCTGCACCACTGCATCCTGTCAGATGCCAGTGTCATGGGATCCTTGAGCATGGGAATTTCAATTTTTTTTCCAGGGAAGGATACCCTAAAACCCTGCTACAGGCCCACACCCTAAGGACACTTGAAAGCGTGCCTTCAGAACCCAAACCACCTCCAACTTTCATATAACCTGCTCCAGGAAAACTTTCTGAGAAGGCTGTTATGAACTCAGTTTAAAAATGACCTTGCTCTCCATGGGGTGTCACGAAAACTCAGACCCTGATACATCAGATCCCGAAAAAATCAGACACCTCCAGCTCTTGAAAAGTTAAGAAAAAAAAATGATTTAGATTCGTCTCAGTTCTTATCACTATAAGGTCAGCACAAACATGAGGAATGGTCCCTGCAACTAGTCCCATTATGCGAACTAGCCATTTTTGCCACGAAATCTAGTCACAGGGACTAAAATTTGGTCCCTGCGACTAGTCCCACAAATTCAAACTGGCTTGAATTTCTGGGACAAGTCCTTGTTTCTGCAACCAGTGCCTTCATGTGAAGTCTTCAGGGGGCTAGTTGCAGGGACTAGTCCCCTTGTGTGCTTACCTTTATGGTCGCACATTGTTCATAGACAGCAGCCAGAAAGAGAAAAGATATTTATCTTCTCCGGTTTATTACTGTTGCGTCAATCAAACAGTGAAAAACTAACAAGGTTTATATTACAGCTGACACTTCTATGGCATTTGCTGGCACTTTTTTGTTGAAGAAATAGAAAGACAGAGTCGCAGCAGCTATATTGTTCAAATTGAAGTCAGTTTTGTATCCACTGGATGCAACAGCGATAAATTGGAGGAGATAAATATTTCGATCCTCTCTGGCTATTGCTGCCTATGAACATTGCATGACTTTGTTTTCAAGACCTGTGGTTGGGTGTCACAAAAACTCAGACCCCAAAAACTCATACTTAAAACCGCACTTTTTTAACTCTTTTGCGCTCACAAAAACATTACGTAATATTTAGCAACAACGTTTTGCGAGAAAACATTACTCGGAAACAATTTAAAAGATGGTTAGGACTTGTTTCCATATCTCAAATCGCCCTTGGATACCTTGTGATGTGTACACAAAGTAAATACTGATTATAGGCCTAAGCACTTAAAATACTGATTAGAGTTAGGGTTAATGGTTAGCTTCTTTATAGCGTTCGGGTTTCCGATATGGTACTTAAATTGAATCTTTCACCGTCAGCGTTTCTGGGTGGTCTAGTGGTTAGGGTAGAGGACTACTGAGCCGGCACGCCAGGTTCAAATCTACCTTGTCACATCGAAAATTTTTTTTCCTCTAAAATTCAAGAGACTTGCACTTTGACAACATTTGTTGAGCAGAAACTAAGTCTCTGTGTCAAGAAACTTAGAAATTTCATGCGAGTGAATAGGGAGAGGACAGTTTGAGATATGCAAACAAGTCTTTACCTTAGAAGATTGGAAACAACAGAGATTGTGTGGTTAAAAGTTGCCTCAGTGCCTGGGTTGTAAGAGATTTTATTTTTAATCTTTATGCGAACGTTGAGCTCATGAAACGTGACATAGTTACCGCCGTCATCTGCTGTTACATCACGACCGAATTTCATTATGCGAAAACGTGATTCTGGCTGCCTTTCAGCATATATATGCTGAAAGGTGTATCTGATCACATTTTTTGCATGGCGCAGGTCTAGCGTGACTTGTAATCAGAGAATTTTGTCTATGTCTACGGAAAAAATACCTTGACCTTTCGAACGAATATAAATTTATGTATGTTAAAAGGTTTTTGACGAGCGCTAAGGCTAAGTTTTAACTTTTTTCCCCGGAAAATTCCACCACTGCTTCTGGCGAAGTAAACACAATCTTACATTTATCACCGTCAGTGTATTCCATGGCCAGACGTAATACCTTTTTAGCGCATTGAATATTCCCTTCGAAAGTGAACAGAAACAAAAATTCCAGATTACAAAATCTTCTGTTTTGCACGCAAAACAAAAATACAGCTTAACTCTGGATAATTTCAGCCTTAGTAACCAGCAGCTGGTCCCAAATTAGATGCCTTATCCTTGCAAATGTCCTGACACCCATCGCCAAAGTTTGACCAAGTAAACATTTTTCCCGTTGGCAGCCATTTTTTTTGTCTAAACAGTTAATTCGCTAACTTGACAAAACCCTCCTGAGGGGGGATATGATGAAAAGAACTGAGAAATAGCCTGTAATTGGCTGATAATGACATCATCCGCAGAGGTTTGGATATAGTCACCGACAAAACTAAAAAAAAATAAATAAACCGAAGGCAGATCAAGAAACCACCCAGCCTACGGCTGCGGGGTTTAATAAATAAACAAAAAAAGATTTAAACTTGGCTCAATCATATCACCTAAAATGTTTTATGGTTACATGATGTTCGTAGGCCATAAAAGTGTCGTCTGCTATTTCAAACCCTGTTAGTTTATTCCGTTTCATTGACACATCAGTGATAATCCAGACGATATAAATTACTTGCTTCTTTCTGGCAGTTGCCTATGAACATTGCGTGACCATAAAACATTTAAGGTTATAAGAATTGAGACAAGATTAAATCTTTTTTTAATTTCAAGGGGTCTGAGGTTTCAGGGTCTGAGGTTTTGAGATCTGAATTTTCGGGGTCTGAGTTTTTGTGACACCCAGTCTCCATGAGTTCTCGTAGCTGAAAGGATAGAGTGTGCCCGCCCACTGTTCGGGAGGTCATGGGTTTAATTCCGATTGGGGACTTGGATTATTTTTGTCCCACGCTTGTGTCATGTTGATTGAGTTACCTTTCACATTTCATTACCAAGCTCAAAATTCACCATCATTATTCCTTATTAAATCCCTTTGGTAACCATGGTAACATACCACCATTTTAAATGTACATGCAAAAGAAGAAGTACAAAGTGACCAGTGACTTAAGTGTAGCACTCTATGAAAACTTTTATGCTCATTTGACCTTAATAAAATGGTCTGGGTGTACCACTCTTGCATCAGCCACATGGCAAAATATCAGGACTTCAACAGGATTCGAACCCATGACCTCTGCGAATACTAGTGCAATGCTCTACCAACTGAGCTATGAAGCCACACATTGAAATTTATTTTCATTATATCATACCCTAATATTTTTACTTGACTCTAATAAATTAAAACTTATATCTAACTCTTTTTTCTATTAAATTTTAATATTATCACCTCATTAAAAATCTTCCAATTAATCAGATAAATAATCATCCCTAAAAAAATCAATTTCTCCAAATTATTCTCTAACCTTTACCTCTAATACCCCCTTT
>JAHPZR010037095.1:0-7500 GCA_019787425.1 Platygyra sinensis
CCCCCCCCCCCCCCCTCCCCCCTGCCCCGTTTCGGCGCGCGTTCCATGAACAAGACAATCGCACCTCCCGCTTTTTTTAACTTGTGATGGAATGGTTACGATTTTAGTTTTTATCTACATGACTGGTGAAAACGAGAATTAAGTTCCACATGACTTTGCCACCAGCAGCAATTTCAAACTCGTCTTATTCTGTTGCTTCATTACAAAATTCATAAATATATGAATGTATTTTGGCGAGATGCGTTCCACACGGGGAATTAGAAGGACAATTAATTGTTACTTGGCTTCTCAGTCAATTATGATTTTAGCTCGACTCTAGCACGACGCTTTGAATCAGAATTGTTTTACTGCCGTGCTACAGCGAACAAAATGGCAATTTAGTTCGGGCGGCACGAAACACAACGTCTGAAAAGGGATGGAGTTAATGTTTAAAAAAATGAGAGCGTAGTTGTTTATTGGGTTTAACACCTCAAAAGGAGCAGCCCGGAGTGGTTTTAATTAGACCCGATGAAAACACGTGCTGCATAGTTTTGAACTATTAATTCCAAGGGAATTTTTATATAGGTTTCTACTAAGACTTTCTTCTTAGGGAAAGGCATGACAAGCATAGTCTCTTTACCAGTCTTTATTTGGATCGAAATGGCTCTCAGCCAGACTATACTCCCGGTAAAAGATATCATCGAGGCAAAAGCAATTAAACTAATTCTCTTAAATCAAACACGGCTGGGATGGTATTTTGTGGACTTTGACATTATGGCTGTGGACCCATCGAGTTTAGTATAGCTCGATTGCGGGCTGGCTCGTCCCCTTTTCGTGGGGACATACCATTAAAGGCTCACACTCGCTTCGTGTAAGTCTAGAAGGGACTGTTTGTTGGTTGTAAAACAATTAGTTTGGTTGCAAAATACGGCTGCCATTGTGTGTCTACACAAATGGAAATTCTGACAATGGGATCAAAGAGCAACTTCAGACTTACAAAAACATAGAAAATTTTTACTGCGCATGAGGTTCGCGCTAAAAGGGGAGTGCGGTCTCGAACGAAGCGACATTTTTGCCAACGTTTTGTTTTAAACGGCAAATTTGGATCCTTTACCGATCCGATTTGAACAACAGGAAGCAGGAAACACGACGGCATTTCACCCAGGGAACCAGACAAGACAAGCCTGAAGCGCACTACTGAGCCAGCTTGACAGTTCAAGCTTCCCGCCAAGTGGTCAAATGACGTCACTATTAGCGCCCTGGCCCGCTTGGCACTGTTTCCTCAATGGCGGCTGCAATGCGAATCTGCGGCTTATTTGATACTATAATTTCTCGGATAGCATGGCACATTAGAAGTTGAAACTTCAAGACGTAACTTAACTAATATAAACGTTTGTTTCGCGCTGAAAAAAAGACGTTTTTGGAGTAACTTCTCTTTTCAACTGAAATTAATTTCAGTAGAGTTTACCTCTCTGATCGTTGTCGATTTGAGCGAATTTATTGTGCAGTACCCTGACGAATTTTCATCACTAGTCTCCTACTTCTTAATCGACGGTAGAAAGCAGGGGCGGATCCAGGAATTCTGAAAGGGGGGGGGGGGGGGGTGTGTACACTATCAATGAATGTCACCTGTTCATGTCGCTTGTTATACCTGAACCTGATACGACCTTTGCGAAATGTACATTATCTTTTCATAACTTGACAAGCAGTCGAATGGTAAAAGTGAAATAACTTCGTAAAAACAATTTTATTCTATTATTATTTTACGAAGAATCAGCAAAATAACAAAAAAAAAATTCTCAAAGGGGGGGGTTGCAACCCCCAAAACCCCTCCCCTGGATCCGCCTCTGAAAAGTTGATTTTGTATTAATTTGCAACGACTCACAGAAGTTGTTTTGCAGTACAACTTCAAACTTTGCAAGAAATTCACACCAGAAGGCGGTTTAGAGAACTTAAACTGGTGAAACTGATTAGCACGTAACATGCAGGCTTAGGCTCTTCGTTGGCTTGCATGACATAGATTTTACGCGCGCACTACAATTAAAATACGCTTTTCCTATGTTTATTTGAATTACTTTGAGTAAACATGGGTTCTGACAAATCAGAGCGCGAACGGGGTGCTATTCTAATTTATAAATAAATTATAAGAACTGTAATTAGTTTAAATTTTAGTATCAATTACCGGGACCCATTACTTGAGTGCTACACTAATAGCTATATCCCATAGTCATTGTATGAGACGTTTGAATTGCCAAGAGGAAAAAGGTCTCGAAGAGTCCCTCGGCCGGGACCGAAGCCAGACACAAACAATATATTATAACATGTAACTTCAACTTAGTGTCAAAATTATATTGGAAACAGACGTATGTATGTGGAATTTATTATTTCATGTGGCAAGATTTCCGATAACCCTAGACATTAATATGAATACAGTTTTTGTTTAACTGAAATTGAAGGCAAGAATTGAGCTCCTTTAGAGATTTATCCGCTTTCAATGACTATAAATTGACTTTTTGTAGAGGGTTCATCGTTTCTTGTGTAGTGTGTGTTATGTAGTAGCTTTGTTATTAAATAATTAAAGGGGTGGTGATGGTACCTGTGTGAAAAGCGCGGATCTCGGAAAATGTTGGCCAGATCTCGTATCATTGCAGAGCGTTTTTAGTAGGTTTGAAAGTCTCGTTTTGTATGGTTTGCTTTACTTTTTTTAGTCCCCCCCCCAAAAGTTTTTATCAAGGAGTCTCAGTGAGGGGATTTTCAACTAGGACTCGGTATCTCGTTAGTCTCGAATTTTTACCATTCGCCCCCAGGGGGGGTACTCCCTTATTTGGGCTATACGGGACGTGCCGCTGGATAGGGTATGGTTTTTTGGCCTCGCTGTCCTAAACAGGGTATACAATTCGACTTGCCTCTGTCCTAAACAGGTTAGAACCTGTCCTAAACAGGGTATGGTATTACGAGCCGAAAGACTTTAACTCAGACTGCGAGCAGTCTCTTTCTTTTCTTAGCCTGCGACCTGGAGCCTGCGAGAAGTTGAAAGAGCATGCGATCGAGCGGCAGAAAAACGACGCATTTTTTTTCCTGATTTGCGCAATATCAACTGAGTAAACCGACATATGGTAAGTCTAGTTTCTTTGTCTTGGATAACGCGATGAAAGAAAGATGTCACTGTGTCGCGCAGACATGAGGGATCCCGCTGGTATATATATTGTTTAGGGATATTTTTCTCTGTGAAAGGTCTGTTAGTGCTTTAATCAAAATAAAATTAACCTTAAAAAATAAGTTCCACTTATTCATTATACATCGAAGAAATCATTCCTATTTGATTTGCTATTAAAAAATCACCTTTCTATGGATGCAATGACGACATTTTTTTACGCTAACTAATTTAGAGCTTAATGCTTGACGGCTTTTTGTTTAGTTTAAGTGTAGAGACGCAACAACTTGGTTTTAGACGCATCGAGCATGATTTCTCCGATTTGAATGACTTATTAAACAGTGTAAATTCCTGTAACACCAGCGAGTGTACATTTTGTCGCTTGTCCTAAACAGGGTCTTAAAATGGAGGTTGCTGTCCTACACAGGGTAGGGTTTTTAGCGTATTTTTGTCCTAAACAGGGTCAGGATTTCAAACCCTCGGCGGCACCCCTATACCCAAACATGGGTCAAGTACCCCCCCCGGCATTCGCCACCCCTATACACTTAATTCCTGTCGCATTCATTACCGACCGTGACCTACGTCGTGTTAATTTGTTACATTGAAGTTGTAGGTGACACCTTGACTGTCACGTGTGTTTCCAAACAAATGTCACGCGCCGTTATAGCTGAGTCATGTGCAGATAGCAGTGGAATATTCAACAAAAATGTGCTTGACTGTGCTTCGCAGAGAGTTCCGTTTGGTTCAGTTCCGTCTGCTTTATCCAAACTCGGCAGATTTTGCACAATCTCTCGTAAGTTTATATATTTCTTACTGACAAAACAGGTAGCATAGCGTTAGATAAAATGTGGGAGAATTTTAGACAGCATATATTCACATACTAACGTTTCGCTTGAAAAGTCGCCGTAAATACAGTCGCTCAACTCGTGTACTGATATGCAAACAGGTATGCGCAGAGTTTATGCTAACGCCTATCATCTGTAATTTTGGAATTTGTATACCTAGCCTATATGTAGCCCTGTGAATTGTTTAGGTCCATGTTCGCTCTTCCAAAGACAGATCAGTGATTTTACTTCAATTTAATGCTGATGTATCTCGTGTTTACGCAAACCTTCTGTTCTTCAATTAAGTTCTGAGAAACTGAATAACAACAAAAGAAATGCCGAATTCAGCCTAAGACAACGGTTAGTTACTCCATAAAGAGTTATACTGGAAACAGAATTAACAGGGTTCAAAACAGCAAGGTATGCTTGTCATCTCAAATGGCTCAGTAAATATATGATAATTAACCAGGAAACTTCCATCATACGTCGCATTTTTGTCTCGTCGGATCAAATTCGACAGAAGTTCGACATATAAAGCGGCCCACGATTTTCTCCCGCACATTCGACTGGTCGTGTAGCTGTATCCAACTGAAATGCGACACCGCTCGCGATTTTCTGAATGCTTACATTAAACCCTTTCACGTAGCCTGCGTAGCTAACGTTATCGTATAAAGAACTTATCCGCTCCTTGCCGGCGCGTATTCTGGCCCCGTTGTGTAAATTGGCGCGTAAGAAAATATTCAACGCAGCAGGGGATGGTGGCCGAGAGAGAGAAAGCTTGCCCTCATTTTGCCCCTGATTTTGAAAAATGCCGTTCACCCATGAACTGGGCTCCTGATTGGTGCGGTGTGGTCATCTTGATGGACAAGCGTGTCAATTTCCCTTCAATGATTTCAATAATAACTCGAGGGTGAATTGCACTTACAATACCGTGAAGGAAGGTTTTTGAAATTGTACCAGCCTCAGCAAAGATTTATTACGCTTGACGTGGATGGTACGTATTCAGTTTTATAGCAAAAGACACTATCTTTTAGAGTGTGAACACTTGGTGGCTGTATTACTCGCTGGATTCGGTGAAAGCCTTTACAATCTTTCAGCTGCTGCCTTAATTTTCGATCGTGCGGGTCCGAGGAAGAACCGATCTTTAATAAATGAGAGACTATAAACTGGAAGGGACCGCATACGATAAACGCTGCCAACGTAGGATCTACAAGAGATCTGATCAGCCAAAAAAATATGTGTATAAAGGCAATAAACTGCAAGGCTGATACTACGTGAAAAACGTTTCGAGACACCAACATGACCAACATGTTTGGTGTCTCGAAACGTTTTTCACGTAGTATCAGCTTTGCAGTTTATGATCTTTAATAGCCTTGATTAAAAAGATAAAACAAACAGCGGTGATAAACATATTGAAAACTTTCATTTTATAATCTTGACGTTTCGTATGCTAGTCAACATACATTTTCAAAAGAATAACGGTTACAAATTTTTGAAAAGCTATTTATACTGTATAAATGGGGGTCTGGAACCTAGACAGAAAACAACTGCAATCAATAGAAATTTAAGGAGGCTCGAAAGGGTTTTTCGTTGCTATATTGCTTGTGAAACGATGGAAGATTACAAAGAAGGATGTTTAATGGTGTGGGCAAACTATATGTCTCCTTGCAACTCTATTGTTGGGCTATACTTTAAGGGTACTTGTGACGTCATATCAGTTACCATGGCAACGCACGAGGTCCACAAAAGCGTCCTCTAAATTTCAGTTTTTGTAAATTATCTGAGAAAACTAATTCGGTGACCTACCATTTTTATCTCTTTGTTGGAAAGTCCCCTAAATTCTTTAACTTTTCAGACAGTATGGAAAAATTTTATCTAGTAGAATTAAATATATTTAAAGAAAACGCGTTTTATGGCTTACAGAAAATGCCACTAGATAATTTTCCCCGAAACTTTTATATCTGAAGTGCCATCGCGAATGGTGCGTGTATGCAAAAAATCAAGATAGGTCACCGAGCGAACTTTCGAGCTAAAAACAAATGTTTTCCGCAGATTTTATTTCCGGTTCGCGCGATTTTACGCAGCATTAACTTCCGGTGTGCTGATTTTAATACTGATTCAGCTGACGCGTGCATCTTAGTTATGGCGTGTATAGATTGCGCGCGCGCGTGCACCTAAAAACCCTTTCGAGCCTCCTTAAGACGTTTCAAACGGAAACTGTCTGTAAAGGAACAATGAAAAGGCTTTCTAATAGAGTAAAAGCTTTTCACTGCTGACATTGGCATTCAAAGCTGGCTGTAACTCTTGAATAAACAAGGTCTCCTTAACTTTACAATGGTAGTCAGTCTTGCCAGATGCCAAAATGTCAAAATGGTCCCAGTTGATGTTGTGGCCAGTTGTTTTAACGTGATCAGCAATTGCAGAAGAGTGATCGTGTTTCGAAAGGGCCTTGAAATGTTCCGTTTTCCGGTCGTAAAGTCTTCGCTAGTTGCTGGGACTGCAAAGATTTTTACATTGGGAAAACGAAGCGAAGACTTCACGACACGGAAAACGGAACATTTCAAGGCCCTTTCGAAACACGATCACTCTTCTGCAATTGCCGCACACTAGCCGACTTTTTGTCGGCCGACAAAAGATCTTCACTTGTCCTCTAGTGTGTCGGTGAATTCAGACAAGTTCTGCGACAAGATCGGAGCTTGTCGGGCAATATCTGACAGTGCTAGATCTCAAAAACGTCTTGTCTGGCCTTGTCGGCTAGTGTGCGGTGGACCAAGATTATTTGTCGGGGCTCGTGGGCGTAAACCTCAACCAATGAGGAATTGTCATGAAAGTCACCTGAACAAGCGTCTTTTCCAACATGGCGGAGTTCGACTCGTCCTCCAAATCTAAACGCGGTTAGTCGCGACAAAAAAGCGGCCAGTGAGCGGCAAGCTGATGTCCCGTCAGATTTTAACCCGATTTGACTCCGACAAAAAATTTGCAGTTCTGCGACAAAAAAATCGGCTAGTGTGTGGCAGGCTTAACCACTTTCTCAACTTTCCGCTCTAGTCGAAAATTTAAGGTGGCTCTGAACCCCCTGTGCAGATTTTTTTAAAACTTTGCAAAAAGTTGCATCTTGTCATGCTGATTACAATTCGATAATAAAAAATGGGGGTCACTCAGCTCGTTTTTGAGTTATAAGCGCTTAAAGCTAGTATTAAAGGTGTTTTTAGCAGGTCATATTGTTTGCTATGGTAACCTATTTTGCCACAAAATAGACAGCAACTTGTTCACGAATGGTTGGGCAGTTTGTTGATACCATGATTTTGGCATCAACCGATAAAGAGTGGTTATAATGACCCATCAAACTCTTAAGTCTTGGAAAGTACTGGAAACTGTTTCCAACCACCTTAAGTTATTAAGCTTATGATAAGAGTTCTTTTACAACAGTGTATTCTTATATATATAAACCAGCGAAATAAGCAGTAACAAATAAAATTAATTAATTACATTTTTTGTTTTTTAGTGGTTTGGAGTGCCTCTTGTTCTTCTGTATCGCACCAT
>JAHPZR010037095.1:12500-15000 GCA_019787425.1 Platygyra sinensis
GCGGCCCTGGCGGCTATTTTCTGTGTCCTGTCATTCTTGGTGAATCTCAGCTACACCATTGGCATTAGTAAATCTGTGTTATTTCTGACTACCGAAGTGGAGTACTTGGGTCTTTTGGTGGATTCGACGAAGCAGTCATTTCTTGTTCCCAAAAGGAAGATTGTATCCTGGGCTGCTTTGCGCGAGCAAATTTTGGCTTGCAAAAAGTGTGTAAAGATCAAGACACTGCAAAGATTTCAAGGAAAATGTATATCGTTTTCGCTGTCAGTCCCTTCGGCGCAATTATTCATAAGGGTCATGAGTTCTGCCATTGCGCATGCTTCAGCGAGTGGTCAAGTAGGGCTTTCGCCTTGTTTACGAGACGAACTTTCTTATTGGCTGTTTTTGGACTCATGGGAAGGTTGTGTTCCCTGGAGAGACAAGAAGCATGTTGGTCTGTCCTTGTCTACGGATGCTTCCGGCTATGGGTGGGGCTGTATTCAATTGCCTTCTGGTGACCAGGAATTTAGAGACTATTGGAATCAACAACAAAAAGAGCTCAATATTTCTACTAAAGAGATGCTAGCATTGGTGAACGCTTTGAAAGCTCTTTCCACTACTATAAAAGACTGTAGGATAGATGTCGATGTTGATAGTCGTGTTCTCATTAATGCATGGGAGGGTCAGGGGAGCAAAGGCTCTCCTCAGCTGACTAAAGCAACCAGGGATCGTTTCTTTGAGTTATCAGAGCGCAACTTACAGCTCCGTTTAAGTCACGTAAAATCTAGCAACAATCTTGCGGACGATCCTTCTCGCCGGCTCTCTGGACTAGATTCAAGATTATCGGATGAAACATGGAGTCTGGTAGAACAGACTTTTTGTTGAACTTCTGGCCACTCTTTTGACTTGATGGCTTTAGACTCTAATGCTGTAATTGGGCAGTCTGGTAGTTTACTTCCACATTTTACTCCTTTTCCGAGTTCGGATTCTTGGGGCGTCAACTTATTTTCTCAGAATTTACTGGAGACAAAGGACATGTCTAATCCGTATGTTTTTCCGCCGTTTGGTTTGGTGGGTCCAGTTTTAAAGTTCCTTTACAGTTTCCAAATTCCGTTCACCATTGTTGTTCCAGAGCTTTGTCCGTATCAGTATTGGTGGCCTGAGCTTATAGCTCGCTCTTCAGCTAGAATTTGTCTTGGCTCACAGAGTACTATGAGAGTTGTTTTGGCCCCCTCTAAAGTAGGCTACAGTCCTGCCAAGTGTATGTTTCCCCTTTGGGCGTGTAGGGTATCTCGTTTTTGACTTGAGTGCGAAACTGTAGTTGACAATTATGTATCCTTTTCATTCTTTCAGCCTTTACCTCGAGTTCCTAAACTGTTTACTTCCTCGGTGGCTTGTCCTAAATGTTCCTACGCCAACGATGAGTTGGTACGGCTTTGTCAACAGTGTGGTTACGTACGAAAGGATGTCCAAGAACATGGGACTAGAAGGCCATCTAAAAAACTTAAAGTTGATGAGAGCAACATTTCTGGACGTTTGCTTCAGTTGTCTCAGCAGCCAGGATAGTCGAGTTATGTGGAAAAGAAGACTGCGCTCGGGTGTGAGTTTCTGAATTTTTTGTCTCATCTTGCAACGCCCAAAACGCTTGCTTGAACCTTGCCAGAGGATGTGATAGCGTTCGTAGTATGGAAAGATCGTGGGGGTAAAACGGGCTTTCATCTTCCGTAATGTCTAAACCTTTCTAGTCAAAATGCTAGTATAAGTTTTTGTGGATGTCCCAAGAGACTTGTCTTTGGTACGGTTGATGCTTCAATAGGAAAACTTCGGGCAAGTTTTGCTGAACATGGCAGAGGTACGGAATGGCAGTCGATTTTGAACTTTGGCAATCCGGCGGCGGATCGCTCGGTTAGAAGATACTTGGCAGACGCACGGGAGGAGCAGCTGAAAGCCAGAGTGATTCCACGCCAAGCCGATCCTATTTTCCAGGCTGATTTGGTGATCCTAGCCCGTCATATTCATTTCAAAATGTTACATTGTGCGACGTTAACTCCGAATCAGATCTATATTTTCGCGAGAGATCAGGCGATGTTTAAAGTCCTATTTTTTGCTGAAGATCGTGCCGCAGATTTACTTTTATCCAAAACAGGTGACGTTTTACATTTTCCTCATGATTCAGGATGCCTGTTTAATCATTTATGGACGAAAACATTAAGATCGGGTGATGCAAACGTGTTCGCCCTTAAGAGAGGTTCTAATTTAACTATCTGTCCTGTTAGAGGACTTGGGTTGTATTTTGATGTTTGTAAATCTTTAACCATTAAACTATGTCCGGGTTTTCTGTTCCGTTCTGTAACTAAATCTGGAAATATCTCACTAAGCATTTGGATTCCGAAGCGGCCCAGGCTAGATTAAGTGTATACACTACTTCACTGGGCGACCGATTATCTGGTGACCGTTATACTCTTCACGGTTTTCGTAGTGGGGCGGCGGTTTCTTTAGCTTTGTCAGGGGTGAGTTTGCA
>JAHPZR010037096.1:0-2500 GCA_019787425.1 Platygyra sinensis
GGTTTCCATGAGCTCCGCCAGCTATAAATTTCCCAGGGTCCCGTAGACACAAACATTTTAAATCAGGAGCATTCTCTGATAAAAAGATATCCTTCCAAGGCACCCTGGGTAGCTCCCCCGCCTGATCGGGAGCCCCATTTATATCGACCCATGTTTGAACATCCCTTGGTTGCGTAGCAACAAGCTGAGTTGCAAAATCCTCGAAACAGCCACTGTTGCATTCTCCAAAACGTGCCTTTTTAACAGGAGGACTCTAAAAGAACAAAAATAGAAAAAGAAAATTTGGCCCTTAAAACGACGTTCAAACGGGAGATGAGTAATGAGGTTACCGATCAGGAGGGAGTAACTTCACACGCCTGAGATCAGTACGTCCACAAGCTACCGAGATATACGGTAAGTCCATGAGAGTTACTCGCCCTAATCTAGGAAACATCCGAAGAAAAAAACTAAAATGAACGAATTAGAAACTTGGTCGTGACATAGAAAGAAAACATTGCAAACACAAGCCATATAACAGCACCTTTAAAGTAATCAAGAGTGTGAAAAACTGTTCTAACGACTTGACTTTACTATTTCGATTGATCCGGATTTCCAGAAAGGAATCTCCCCTTAGTGGGGGGGGGGGGGGGGTTTCTAAAAACCCTCCAGGACCTTGGCGACGCGTAGGGCAGGCACTCTTGTAATGCCCAAACTGATGGCAATGAAAACACTGGATCTGACGAGGCGTGCGACCACCACGACCCCACCAAGGAAAATGAGCAGGCCTGGAAATAAAAGACCTCATTGACTTATCCACATTCAACATCATCTCCAGAACTTTCTCGTGGTCTCTATCGCCCAAAAGCATTTCAAAGTACCTTTTAAACCGATCATCCGGAACTCTGGACTTCTCTCTCATGGCTCTAAGAACCGCCTCGTAAAAGCCTGCTTTGGGGTGGTTTGACTCTGATGTTAAGCAAATAATCCAAGGCCTGGTCTTTACTAAACACAGGTGCCTTGATCAAGAGCTTTAACTCCCTCAAATTGAATCTGCAGAGGCCTTCCGAGACTCTTCTAGAAGGCGAAAATAAAAACGGTTGTACCTCAACGCCATAAATCACCTAAGCGTATAGTCAATAATTCTGCTGGAACATTCTTCACACAACAACTAACGTCATGTCAATTTGCAAAATTTAACCTTTGGCCACACTCGCAGCAACAACTTTCCATCTCTGCTCTGCAGGCAGGTCATATCATCTTTTTTTTTCTTCGCCGGCGACAAAGCCTAAAAACAACTCTATTTACACACTTTCTTCTTCTTTTTTTACAACTGAGAAATTTTTAACAGCCTCACCGGCAACTTTCTCTCTTTGCTCCACGAGCAAATCATGCGTTCTCACTTTCATAATCAACTTTCACTTTCTCTCATTTTGCCCCACAAGCAAATCACGTGCTGTGACTCTCTTTCTTTGCCTCACAGGCATATATTCTGCTTTCACTTTCTCTTTTTGCCTTAGAGACAAATCACTTGTTCACACTCTAATTGCCCACAGGCAAATAATCTGCTTCCACTTTCTCTCCTCGCCCCACGGGCGAGTCACGTGCCCCTCCTTTTACCCTTTGCACCACACGCAAATCATGTGCTCTCACTTTCTTTTCTTGCCCCACAGGCAAATCATCTGCACTCCTCTTTCTTCCTTCTTTCATTGTCTTTCTTTTTTTTTTGCGTGCTCTACAGGCAAATCAAAAATCAAACAATGCAAAGAACATAAGAATACACGCGATAGAAAAAATTAAAATAACAACAACCCGCAATACAATGTATAATAATAAGAAGTGTGAAGCCTAACCAAGACGCTCATAAACGTAAACATGTGTAAGAAATAAACTAGAAAACCCAGCACTGTGAAAAGAACGAAAGAACCGAAATAAAAAACCCAAAAACAGCTTAAATAAGACCAACTACAAGCTGAAAAAGAACAAACACTGACAAAATGCACGTACGACCCGGCAAACCAAAGCACGGCCAGAACTACAGGAAGGCGACGAAGGCAAACTACCCCGAACGAAAAAAAATGAAAAACAAGCGCATAGAACAACTGACATAACTACTGCCTGAAACGAATAAGCAGAGAAGAACCAATACCTCAACGGGCTGTGCTAACTCATTTGCTGGAGCTGCTTGGTCCGCTTGAACTAGGATTATTTAAAGCTTGAACTCGAGCAGGGATCTCCGCAAGAACTGGAGGAGGACGAGGAGCTTGTTCCGCTTCTGCCATGATAAACCAGAAACACGAGGAAGACGGGTTTGAATGTAAAGCAAATCGCCAACTGTACACTGCCGCGGACTAGAGTAGAGTGCACAATGAGGAGCATGTGTTTGCCTTTTATATGAATAAAGAGTGCACAATGAGGAACATGCCTTTTATATGAATATTTGCGTATCATTAATTCATCCCCAGGGCATTTATTACCAATTCAAATTGACTTTGAATAGTGACGTATAGCAGCCGAGGATAAA
>JAHPZR010037096.1:7500-22500 GCA_019787425.1 Platygyra sinensis
AATAGATGGAAATCGTTAAACATTGCCTTGTATAAAAGAAAACAATTGTACAGCAAAAAAATGCACTCAGCAAATCTCTGTAGTCTTCGCCTGACAAAGTTAAGACCTTAAAATAACACTAACCAAGACATGAAGCTGAATGGCGCACTGATGTAGTGCGTGGCTCGCGAGGGTAATAGGATGAGAGGACCCTCAGTTCGAAACCGCGGTTTGATCTGCTAATTTTTTTTTCTCCTTTTTTTTTTCTTCCGTTAAAGAACATACGTATTTTGTGACAAATTTCTACTGAGTATGGGACGAAGGAGAAGTTTTCTTCCGTCCAAAATGGCGGACGAAGTTGTTGTTGACTGGTTCACATGAAGTCGTTTCTCGAAAAGTAAGGAACGGATTAAAGCGAAAAACATCTCGTCAGAAAGTTTTTTCAAAGCGCAGGACAGCTAAAATATTGTATTACGTTTGTTAGAACTTTTTCGCTCCGTAAATCCCGGTGCAAACCTTTCGGCATATTTAATTTTGTAAGTGAAAATGTCCCAAGTCATATCGTAGTCCTGTCGTAAGCTTGTCGCATGCGTCAAAGTCGTACCGTGTAAATCGGCCCTTACAGAACTTTTCTCTACAAAACAAACACAAAAGTTTACGGGAATAACTAGCCGGCCTGCGGATTTTATTCATTCACAGCGCGAAATTAAAGAAATTCTCGCCCTGAAAAACACACCTTTCCCATTAAATCAGAGGATGAAAGTACATAGAAGAGCCCTGGTTCTTCTCTGCCTTACTCCCTACCATCGCCTGTGAAAAATCGGCAATAGAACCTCGCAGCTCTCACTATTTCGTCACACAACGTGACCACATCCACGCGAGAGCCCAAGGCACGTGCGTGGATAAGCGCGAATATATGACGTCAGGATGGAAAATAGAAAAATTGTCCCATATCATGGGTCCGCGCGCATCCCAAGACTTACGGTCTCCGTCCCTGATTATGGTTCCTGGTTAAGGTCAAATGATCTAACTATCCAGGTAATTTGTTTTGGAAAAGCCACGTATCGTTTACATGTGAATCTTAGAAATCCACAAGATGGATATTACTTCCATGAACAAAAGAATGACATAATCAAAACAAACAAAGACCTAGACGTTTTTGTGGTGGCTCTGAAAAGAGCCGTTTTCAGTGGTTTCACAAAGAGCTGTTTTAAAATTCTATTGAACTTCACTTTGAAGAAAGAATTTACTGTTTCTTTTATAGGTTTTTGATTTTACTAGGCAATCGATCGAGGTCATGGAGTATTGCGAGGTTTCAAAATAACTACAGTTTGAATTCCGATCTCTCGATTTTTTCGAACCACCCGATAACTCGAAACGACTAAGTCCTTTCCCTCTCCTCAGTCGAACACTGTAGTTACCCCCGATTTCTCGAAATATCCTATTTTTCGAACCAATTTTCGATTCCTCTGGAGGTTCCAAAAGTCGGGATTTAACTGTAATTTTGGAATGAAAATACGTTCATCAGACGTCAGAAATGTGAACGTTTTTGTTTTTACTGCGGTTTGAGTGCGTTCGTACACTGACACATGCTTTCGGGCATTATGTAAATTTTTTCGGGCAATAAGGTCACCCCCCAGGTCAAAAGGTGCCCGTACGCCTATGTTCACAAACCTGTTTTCAGTCTCACGAGATTTAGCCCGCCCGAGGCCCACTCGGATTTCAGACGGAAGCGTTTTCTTCATTGTAATGTACTGAAATGTTAATGCTATAATTTTGTAAATAGTGCACAACAATAAAAATCTGAATCTGAATCTGAATCATGTGGCAGTTAAAGGTTGCTTTCCATGTGATCGATCGCTACAGAGAAAGGTTGAGCGAACCCCACCAACGAGATTTCCTTCACAGATCACTACAATCGTCAAAATAGAACTAGAGTCTGCCTCGCTGCAGAGTACTATTAATATAATTAACAATTATTGGACGAGGTTGAGCAAAATATCGTGAATCGTCAGAGGCGAGCAGATCAATTATTTGCCGAAGCCGAAGGCTGAGGCAAATAATTGATCTACGAGACACTGACAAATCACGATATTTTGCATAACCGAGTTCAATAATTGTTTTATCATTCGATCACCAAGTTTGTTTTTATATTTTAATCACTTCCTAGCAGCTCAGGGAAGCGATCTGCCATTTTTCTCTCGAGAGTGTGGTTCCAATTACGCATGAGCAGAATATTACTTGCAGCAAAACACGTTTAAACAGTACTACGCATGAGCAGACCATTATTTGTAGGCAGTTATTTGCAGGTCACGTGGTGGGCTCTCGGCCAATGGAACGGAAGAAAACAATGTGTCGAATGATAATTGCAATTATTGGCAGTGATCGTTAAGTTCATACAGAAACCAGCCTTCAAAGGCTATTTTCTATTAAAAGTGATGAAAAAAGAACAGCTAGCAACATTGCAATTTTAACTACTATCATGTTCGAAAACACAACCCACGTTTTTACAAAATTACTACTCATCTTGGAACAATGAGGCATGTATTGCAAACGTTATCTTTGCAAACATTTCTCAAGTAAGTTCAACTGAACATTTTCCAGCGAATTAACTCAAAGAATCTTTTTGTTACATTATTTATACAGTTTCAACTAATTTCTTTGTTCAATTGAATGTATTCTCTGCTATAATACCGCTAGAGTCCAAACATTTAACAGCAAAAATCGTGACTTGCTGTTTGGTAGAAAGTCGGTTACACGCTACAAAACAAATTCACTTGTTACACTGAATAACCGATTTAAATATCAATTATGAATTGTTGAGAATTACATTCTGAAATCAGCTTACGACGTTTACACGAGTAGCTCGAGAAACAATAGTATCGCCTGTTATTGTCAGATGTTATTCTGTGACCTCAAGTAATGCCAGTTTGGACGTGGTACAAGGACGAGCAGTTTCAAGTCACGTGACACTGAAGACAATCGGTCCTTTTGGCAAAATACATCTTTCTTCACTGAGTAGAAGAACCTAGTATTATCAATACCAAACATCAACCTGCCGCAGTCCTTGTTGTTGTACCATAGAAAGTAACCTGTCCTGGGAACCCAGTGGATTACCATATAGGAGCAGCCTCGGCGGATTCGGAATGGATCTTAAGCTCTCCAGCAGACCATGCAAGTCACGTTCATCCATATTTAAGGAGCAAAGATTTAACCATGTCAATTTGGGAAAGAAGTGAACGCGCTTGGTGAGTGGAGCAAGGCTACATCTTGCGTTAAAATCCTCAAGAGCAAGCCGTTCTAAAGCTGAGAATGTTTCGTTGATTCCTCCAAACAGCGCCTCCATTCCCTCTGCTTGCAAAATGCTTCCATTCACCCCAGTTAACATGAGTACTTTTAAGGAAGACATTTTAGGAAGTGACCGACCGAGCGCCGCGGCTGCTGCTGGAGTCAGACTTACTTCTTTCAGTGCCAGTTCCCGGAGAGTCTTGTGTGTGATACTACAAACAAGTTTGTTTACTGTTGCTGCACAGCAGTAATCCAACTCAAGGTGAAGAGCGGTGACCTTAAACCGCGGTAAAACACCAGCCAGTTTTTCTGCTCCAACTGATGTCAGTGAGTGAGCGGAATCTGGTAAATGCGCGGGAAAAAAGAATATGCGGTCACAATCAATGTTCAAAGAGCACGTACTGCTATTCGGTATAAGATCCAGCAGTTCACACACAGCGTCCCCGCATCGATCAAATTGAATGGTTTTCAAATGTTTACAGTTTTGGAAAACCGCACCAAGATCTTTGAATGCCTGTGCGATCACAATTTCAAAACAGCCAAGATATCTTAAGAATTTCAAACATGACTGTTTTGAACACAGATTTGTGGAGCGAGATGGAGTAGACATGGCAATAGTTTCAATAAGTAGTCTCGCATGGTTATCACACCGCAGCTCTAAATCTGTTATGTAAAACTGAGCTTTTCCATTTTGGAAACAAAGCATGCAATCAAACCAACATTCTTCGCATCCTACAGTCTTGAACTGCCTTAAAAAATCTCCACTCGAGAGAGCAGCAGAGTTCTCGGTTATTCTTAGTGGGACATGTAAGCAATCGAAGAACTCCAAAACCTCGTATAACCTTGACATGCGTTCCCTACCATTTCTAAGGAGAAATACACGATCAAAGTGACGATAAAAAACAAGAGCTTTCCAGGAAGCAGTTTCACTGAAAAGTGTCATCTTTGGTATATGTTGAGGAAATTGCCAGAAATAGGTGATCAGGATGATCCCAGCTGTGGAATCGCACCAATGTCTCACCAGTGCAGCTTTTGACTGAACTTCTAGAAAAGAATGGTAAACTAAGTCACTGAACCTCACATGCCTGTCAGTGATCTCACACAGTGGCACGTCGGTCTCGTTTTTCTACATCTGGTATTGTTTTTGATAAATCCAGTGTTGGGTCAGAAATCCTAACTGAAGTTAAGTGCTGAAAAACCTTCACTGCACCATTGTCAGACAAACCGCAAACGAACTGGAAAACATTCTCCAAGGCCTCGCAATCGTCCAAGGTACGGGCGTGCTGTTCGATTCCACCAAGATTTCCTTCAGGGACACATCTGTAGGTGACGAACAAGGCCGCCAAAAACTCTTGAATGCTCTTGTGGATAAAGCATGCCATTCCTGCAGGTCGAATATTTTCTGCGTACTCAGTAACTTGAAGTAAGCCAATGATACGACTTTCATCACAGAGAACGGCAGCGGACAGCTGATCGTACTCGAACACATGATCGTCCTTCAAAAGACATTCCAACGCCACTTTTCCGATTTCAGCAAGAACATCTTCGAAATCGTGTACTTTGCCAAAGCGAGCAGGCCAATCCTTTCCTTGATTGTAATCCAAAACGTACTGGACCATCGCCAAATACAATTTTGTTTTGCTTTCAGGAAAACTCTTTGACTTGCCCTTTTTCCATAAGGTACAAAAGAAGAGAAGAAGAAGAGGAACCTTCGCTAAGTCTTCCAGGTTTTGCCGAAAGAGATGAATACTCAGCTCTTCTGCTTCTGCTTCACCATCAAGCATTTTGCTCATAAAGGCCTCTCTGTCCTGTAGACTAAACCCGGTGATCTCAGCATGCATGTCTTTAAACGCTCGTAGCTCATCAGCCCTAGAAATTCGAGTCGTTATCAGGACACAACAGTTTCTCAGTTTCTTCCCTCTGAATATCTCATAGATGTCAGATTTACTTCCGCAGCGATACTCGTCGTATCCATCAAACACCAGCAGTACTTTCTCTTGGTTTTTGGTGATGTAACTTAGCAGGTCATCAACAAGGGCTGTCTCTTCCTCGGGAAAAATACTACAGCAACGAACGATTTCTCTGAGGCTAGGGCATTTGGATACTTCTTTGAGATTTACAACAAGAACAAGCTCAACTTTCTCAAGGTATTTTTCTGGTTTTCGCTCATGTCTTCATTCATGTACTCCTCATCACTTGACGTATATCCATACTCGTCATCTGACGTGTCGTCATACTCAGTTGATGTGTCTTCGCCACCGTCTTCATTTGACGAGGCTTCGTCATCTTGTTCTGTTTCTTTCTTGTTTTCATCATCTTCGAAGCTCTTCATAGCGTCTTTCTGTTCGTGTCCTCTTGTCTCGTGATCAAGTTCAGCCCAGTCCACAGCCAGCTTCTTGACGAAAGTGCTCTTTCCAATACCCGTCTGTCCTTGCACGAGTATCCTCTTTGGTACAACACCGTTCTTGTTTGCAGTGAACACATCAGTGTAATGATTCAGTTCAGACCGTGATGTCCCAGCTGGGGTTTGTTCCTCTTTCACCCAGGACAGTCGAGTGTAGATCTGGTGAATGTCCACGGGAGATGTTTTAGACCACACAGAGGTGGGCACTGTGGCGGTTCTCTTGTAATGCTTTGCAAGTTTACTTCGACAGGATTCCACATCAAAATGTCCTCTGCAGATGCTTCTGAAGCAGCAACTGTAATAAATTCAAATGAGCGCTTTAATAAAAATAACAACATCAGGACTTTCAATAAAAGCCAGTTACCGGCAGTCTACCGCCGCTGTAGGAGCTCTTACCGCCGTCTGTTTGGATTTCATTAATGAAAATTAACATGATAATTAAAAAAACAAATACAACAACGACAACGACCACTGAAATTTTTAAACGCTACACAAACAGCACGCTTTTTGATCCCCAGAACACTGGATTTCGCATTTCCAAGCTTCTAGATTTCAATTTTCTTTTTTTTTTTTTTTTTTTTTTTTGGGGGGGGGGGGGGGACAGGGGCATGCCCCCAGACCCCCCTAGGGGAAAGTGGTCACAGCCGCCTATTACACCTTTAGTGGCCACTTATAACTAATGTTAATGAAACCCCTGCAACATACTTTGCAAGCCGCGTTATCACACTCAAAATACACACGTTTCTCTTAAAAAATCCATAACAATTTCACAAGACATTCTTTTCTGCGCAAATAGTCCCGTCGTTCATTTATTTTCACTGACAATGTAATTAAGAGAACAATTGATTCATGCATTTAGCTGTGCATCTTCCAGCTTACGATGGTTATCATATGACCGCTGTGTTCGCATTAAGGTTTTCTGTATATATAGATTGGCCTTCTGTTTTGATTTCGAATAATGTGGAACTACACCAGGAGCCCATGACCGAAAAGCAGTGAAAAACATTTGTATTGCTGGTTTTCAGTGTCACGCCATTCAAAATAGATAAAAATAAAATCAAAACGGTTCAATAGATTAAGTCCAGAATATGAAAATAGAAAGAAGGTACATATGCAAATACTCTCGCCAAGATTCAGGTCACAGCAATTTTTCTCATGGAAGATATGCGAAGAAACGTTTTCCCAAAATTTATAGAGATTTGTATGGAGACGCCATGCTGGTGCCCATGTACATGGGCACCAACATGCGCGTCTCCATACACACTCTCTATAAATTTTGGGGAAAACGTTTCTTCGCATATCTTCCATGAGAAATTTCGCTGTGACCTTGAATCTTGGCGAGAGTCTCTGCATATCGTCACCTTCTTTTCTTAGTGTTCAGATCTGGACTTAATCTATTGAACCGTGTTTGGATTTTATTATTTGATCTATTTTGAATGGCGGTGACACTGGAAAACGCAGCAATACAAATGGTTTTTTCCACTGCTTTTCGGTCATGGGCTCCTGGTGTAGTTTCCACATTATTCGAAATCAAAACATGGTGGGAAGGGCCAATTCTATATATACAGAAAACCTTAATGCGAACACAGCGGTCCATATGATAAACCATCGTGTTAGCTGGGAAGATGCACCAGCTAAAGCATGAATCAAGTGTTCTCTTAATTACCTAGTTGTCAGTTGAAAATAAATGAAACGACGTGGAACTATTTGCGCAGAAAAGAAATGTCATAATGTGAAATTGTTATTGGATTATTTTAAGAGAAACGGTGGGTATTTTGAGTGGTGGATAACGCGGCTTGCAAAGTACTGTTGCAGGGGTTTCACATTAACATTAGTTATAGTGCCAGTTTATGTTTTTTTTTTTTTTTTTTTTGTTTTAGTTTTTTGTGGGTTTGTTTTTTTTTTTGGGTTTTTTTTGAGGGGTGTTTGTGTTTTTAGTTTTTTTTGTTTTGGTGTTTTTTTGTTTTGTTTTGTTTTTGGTTGTTTTTTTGTGTGGTTTGAGTGTGTTGTTTTTTCTAAAGGTTAAAGGCGGCTGTGACCACTTTCTTCCCCCAAAAGGGGGGGTCTGGGGCCATGCCCCTGTCCCCCCCCCCCCCCAAAAAAAAAAGAAAAAAAAAAAAAAAGAAAATTGAAAATCTAGAAGCTTGGAAATGCCGAAATCCAGATGTTCTGGAGGATCAAAAAGCGTGCTGTTTAGTGAGCGTTTTAAACTAATTTCAGTGGTCGGTTGGTCGTTGTTGATCATTTGTTTTTTTTAATTATCATGTTAATTTTCCATGTAATGGAAATCCAAACAGACGGCGGTCCAAGAGCTTCCTAACAGCGGCGGTAGACTGCCGGTAACTGGGCTTTTTATTGAAAGTTCCTGATGTTTGTTATTTTTTATTAAAGCGCGCTCATTTGAATGTATTACAGTTGCTGTTGCTGCTTCAGAAGCATCTGCAGAGGGACATTTTTGAGTGTGGAAATCCTGGCGAAGTAAAACTTGCAAAGCATTACAAACGAACTGCCTCGGTGCCTACCTCTGTGTGGACTAAAAAATCCCGCATGGACATTCACCAGATCTACACTCGACTGTCCTGGGTGAAAGAGGAACAAACCCTAGCTGGGTCATCGAGGACTGAACTGAAACACTACACGGATGTTTTCACTGCAAACAAGAACGGTGTTGTACCAAACGGATACTCGGTGCAAGGGCAGACGGGTATTGGCAAGAGCACTTTCGTCAAGAAACTGTCGGTGGACTGGGCTGAATTTGATGCACGAGATCAGGAGTGACACAAAGAAAGATGCATTGAGGGTTTGAAGATATGGTGGAACGACTTGAAGTGAAGTTAAAGACGCAGCATGTCAAGATTACGAAGACCCCTCAAGATCAAGTGGCAAGTAAGAAGGACATGAGCGAAAACCAGAAAGAATCCTTGAGAAAGTTCGAGCTTGTTCTTGTCATTAATCTCAAAGAAGTATCCAAATGCCCTAGCCTCAGAGAAATCGTCTGTTGCTGTAGTATTTTTCCCGAGGAAGAGATAGCCCTTGTTGATGACCTGCTAAGTTACATCACCAAAAACCAAGAGAAAGTTACTGCTGGTGTTTGATGGCTACGACGAGTATCGCCTGCGGAAGGAACTCTGACAATCTATGAGATATTCAGAGGAAAGAAACTGAGAACTGTTGTGTCCTGATAACGACTCGAATTTCCAAAGCTGACGAGCTACTAGAATTCAAAGACGTGCATGCTGAGATCACGGGATTTGGTGAAGTGGACAGATTTGACTTTATGGTCAAAGTGCTTGGTAGGCGAAGCAGAAGCAGAAGAGCTGAGCATCATCTGGCACGGAGAAGCTAACAGACCTAACAAGAGTTCCATTACTTCTTCTTTTTTTCTGCACTCTGTGGAAAAAGGAAAAGTTAAAGAGCTTTCCAGAAAACAAAACAAAACTGTATTTAGGAATTGTTCAATACATCTTGGATTACAATCAGGGAAAGATCCTCCTGCTCGCTTTGGCAAAGTAGACGATTTCAAAGATATCCTCACTGAAATCGGAAAGGTGGCTTTAGAATGTCTTTTAAAGGACGATCATGTGTTCGAGTATTATGAGTTGTCCGCTGCCATCCTTTGTGATGAAAGTTTCATTATCGGTTTACTTCAAGTTACCGAGTACGCAGAAAATCTTCGACCATCAGGAATGGTATCCTTTATCCACAAGAGCATTCAAGAATTCCTAGCAGCCTGGTACATTGCCAACAGCTGTGTCCCTAATGGAAATCTTGGTGGAATTGAACAGCACGCTCTCACCTTGGAGGATTTTCAGGCTTGGGAGAATGTTTTCCAGTTCGTCTGTGGTTTGTCTGATGATGGAGCAGTGAAGGTTTTTCAGCTCTTAACTTCTTGAGGATCTCTGACCCAACACTGAGTTTATCCCCCAAAAACAATACCAGAGGTAGGGAAAACGAGACCGACGTTGCCACCTTGTGTGAGATCGACTGACAGGGCATGTTGGAGGTTCCAGTGGACTTAGTTTACCATTCTTTTCTAGAAGGTTCAGTCAAAAAGCGCACTGTTCGGTGAGACATTTTGGTTGCGATTCCACAGCTGGGATCATCCTGAATCACCTTATTTCTGGCAATTGTCCCTCAACATTATACCAAAGCTGACCACTTTCTCATCAGTGAAAACTGCTTCCTGGAAAGCTCTGTGTGTTTTTTATCGCCACTTTGGGATCGTGTAATTTCTTCCCTTAGAAATGGTAGTGAAACGCATGTCAAGGTTATACGAGGTTTTTGGAGTTTCTTCGATTGCTTACAATGTCCCACTAAGAATAACCGGAACTCTGCTGCTCTCTGGCGAGTGGAGATTTTTTAAGGGCAGTTCAAGACTGTAGGATGCGAAGAATGTTGGGTTTTGTATTGCATGCTTTGTTTCCAAATGGAAAAGCTCAGTTTTACATAACAGATTTAGAGCTGCGGTGTGATAACCATGCGAGACTACTTATTGAAACTATTGCCATGTCTACTCCATCTCGCTCCACAAATCTGTGTTCAAAACAGTCATGTTTGAAATTCTTAAGATATCTTGCTGTTTTGAATTGTGATCGCACAGGCATTCAAAGATCTTGGTGCGGTTTTCCAAAACTGTAAACATTTTGAAACCATTCGACCGGTAGTGTTTGGGGGGGGGGGGGGAGGGGCGGAGGGGGAGGAGGGGAAGGGTGGGGGAGGGGGTTAAAAGGGGAGAGAGGCGGGAGAAGGAGGGGGTGAAGGGAAGAGAGGGAAGGGGGAAGGGCGGAAGAGGGAGAGGGAAAAGGAGGGGGGAAGACCGAGAGAAGGAGGGGGGAAAGCGGGGAGGACAGGGATCAAGAGGAAGAAAAGACGGAAAAGGGGAGGAAGTAAAAAGGGGGAAGGGGGGGGAAACGGGAGCGGGGACAGGGCACAGAGATGGAAAGGGGTCTTGGGGAGAGGAGGCAGGAGGAGGGCGGAGAGAGGGGAAGACACAAGGGGGGGGGACAAGTGCGAAAAAGCGGGTCACGAGGAAAGGAGGACAACGGAGAAAGAAAGGGGGGAGAAAAGTGGCGGAGGGAGGGAGGAGAGAGGAGGAGGGGAGAGAGGGGAAGGAAGGAAAGGAAGGAAAGGGACGGGGGAAGGAGGCGGGGAGAGAGGAAAGGGGAATAAGGGAGGAGGGGAAAAAGGGGAGGAAAAGGAAAGAGGATAGGAGGGAAGACGAGAAGGAGGGAGAGGGGGGAACGAAGAAGGGAGGAGGGAAAAGGAGAGAACGGAGAGGGGAGGAGGAGAAACACTAGGGCTAAGAGGAAGAAGCAAGAGAGGGGAAAAGGGCGGAAAGAGAGAAGAGAAGAGGGAGGAGAAGGAAAAGCGAGCGAGGAAGAGGAGAGGGGGAAGGGAGGGGAAGGAAGAAGACGGCAAGACGGCGGAGCCGAGAGGGGAAGCCAAGGGGGGCCACGAAAGGGAAGGGAGGGGGACAACAAAAGAAGGCAGGCAGTGGAGGTGGGGAGGATGAGACTAGGGCTGCGACTCAGGGAGAAAGCGGGAGGTGGCAAAAAAACGAGATGTCGAGGGGCACGGGACTGGAACGTGCGCGCCTGGGACCACGGCCCAACTGGCAGGACGGAGGTCACAGAATAACATCTGACAATAACAGGCGATACTATTGTTTCTCGAGCTACTCGTGTAAACGTCGTAAGCTGATTTCAGAATGTAATTCTCAACAATTCATATTGATATTTAAATCGGTTATTCAGTGTAACAAGTGAATTTGTTTTGTAGCGTGTAACCGACTTTCTACCAAACAGCAAGTCACGATTTTTGCTGTTAAATGTTTGGACTCTAGCGGTATTATAGCAGAGAATACATTCAATTGAACAAGAAATTAGTTGAAACTGTATAAATAATGTAACAAAAAGATTCTTTGAGTTAATTCGCTGGAAAATGTTCAGTTGAACTTACTTGAGAAATGTTTGCAAAGATAACGTTTGCAATACATGCCTCATTGTTCCAAGATGAGTAGTAATTTTGTAAAAACGTGGGTTGTGTTTTCGAACATGATAGTAGTTAAAATTGCAATGTTGCTAGCTGTTCTTTTTTCATCACTTTTAATAGAAAATAGCCTTTGAAGGCTGGTTTCTGTATGAACTTAACGATCACTGCCAATAATTGCAATTATCATTCGACACATTGTTTTCTTCCGTTCCATTGGCCGAGAGCCCACCACGTGACCTGCAAATAACTGCCTACAAATAATGGTCTGCTCATGCGTAGTACTGTTTAAACGTGTTTTGCTGCAAGTAATATTCTGCTCATGCGTAATTGGAACCACACTCTCGAGAGAAAAATGGCAGATCGCTTCCCTGAGCTGCTAGGAAGTGATTAAAATATAAAAACAAACTTGGTGATCGAATGATAAAACAATTATTGAACTCGGTTATGCAAAATATCGTGATTTGTCAGTGTCTCGTAGATCAATTATTTGCCTCAGCCTTCGGCTTCGGCAAATAATTGATCTGCTCGCCTCTGACGATTCACGATATTTTGCTCAACCTCGTCCAATAATTGTTAATTATATTAATAGTACTCTGCAGCGAGGCAGACTCTAGTTCTATTTTGACGATTGTAGTGATCTGTGAAGGAAATCTCGTTGGTGGGGTTCGCTCAACCTTTCTCTGTAGCGATCGATCACATGGAAAGCAACCTTTAACTGCCACATGATTCAGATTCAGATTCAGATTTTTATTGTTGTGCACTATTTACAAAATTATAGCATTAACATTTCAGTACATTACAATGAAGAAAACGCTTCCGTCTGAAATCCGAGTGGGCCTCGGGCGGGCTAAATCTCGTGAGACTGAAAACAGGTTTGTGAACATAGGCGTACGGGCACCTTTTGACCTGGGGGGTGACCTTATTGCCCGAAAAAATTTACATAATGCCCGAAAGCATGTGTCAGTGTACGAACGCACTCAAACCGCAGTAAAACAAAAACGTTCACATTTCTGACGTCTGATGAACGTATTTTCATTCCAAAATTACAGTTAAATCCCGACTTTTGGAACCTCCAGAGGAATCGAAAATTGGTTCGAAAAATAGGATATTTCGAGAAATCGGGGGTAACTACAGTGTTCGACTGAGGAGAGGGAAAGGACTTAGTCGTTTCGAGTTATCGGGTGGTTCGAAAAAATCGAGAGATCGGAATTCAAACTGTAGTATTTTGAAACCTCGCAATACTCCATGACCTCGATCGATTGCCTAGTAAAATCAAAAACCTATAAAAGAAACAGTAAATTCTTTCTTCAAAGTGAAGTTCAATAGAATTTTAAAACAGCTCTTTGTGAAACCACTGAAAACGGCTCTTTTCAGAGCCACCACAAAAACGTCTAGGTCTTTGTTTGTTTTGATTATGTCATTCTTTTGTTCATGGAAGTAATATCCATCTTGTGGATTTCTAAGATTCACATGTAAACGATACGTGGCTTTTCCAAAACAAATTACCTGGATAGTTAGATCATTTGACCTTAACCAGGAACCATAATCAGGGACGGAGACCGTAAGTCTTGGGATGCGCGCGGACCCATGATATGGGACAATTTTTCTATTTTCCATCCTGACGTCATATATTCGCGCTTATCCACGCACGTGCCTTGGGCTCTCGCGTGGATGTGGTCACGTTGTGTGACGAAATAGTGAGAGCTGCGAGGTTCTATTGCCGATTTTTCACAGGCGATGGTAGGGAGTAAGGCAGAGAAGAACCAGGGCTCTTCTATGTACTTTCATCCTCTGATTTAATGGGAAAGGTGTGTTTTTTCAGGGGCGAGAATTTCTTTAATTTCGCGCTGTGAATGAATAAAATCCGCAGGCCGGCTAGTTATTCCCGTAAACTTTTGTGTTTGTTTTGTAGAGAAAAGTTCTGTAAGGGCCGATTTACACGGTACGACTTTGACGCATGCGACAAGCTTACGACAGGACTACGATATGACTTGGGACATTTTCACTTACAAAATTAAATATGCCGAAAGGTTTGCACCGGGATTTACGGAGCGAAAAAGTTCTAACAAACGTAATACAATATTTTAGCTGTCCTGCGCTTTGAAAAAACTTTCTGACGAGATGTTTTTCGCTTTAATCCGTTCCTTACTTTTCGAGAAACGACTTCATGTGAACCAGTCAACAACAACTTCGTCCGCCATTTTGGACGGAAGAAAACTTCTCCTTCGTCCCATACTCAGTAGAAATTTGTCACAAAATACGTATGTTCTTTAACGGAAGAAAAAAAAAAGGAGAAAAAAAAATTAGCAGATCAAACCGCGGTTTCGAACTGAGGGTCCTCTCATCCTATTACCCTCGCGAGCCACGCACTACATCAGTGCGCCATTCAGCTTCATGTCTTGGTTAGTGTTATTTTAAGGTCTTAACTTTGTCAGGCGAAGACTACAGAGATTTGCTGAGTGCATTTTTTTGCTGTACAATTGTTTTCTTTTATACAAGGCAATGTTTAACGATTTCCATCTATTAAGAAATAAATTTGGACGGTTTACAGCATGATACCGTCAATTTTCTACGGTTTACCGCGGTTTTGTGGCAAACATTAAAATAATATACAGAGATAGTTCTTTATCTAACTGATGGCCAGAATCGTAAAAAACCGTTTTTAATCATCACAAACTAATCATAAATCGTTTGAAATATATCGTAAACCATCACTAAAACGTGTATAGGTATCATTTTGAACATGTTCAACGGGCGACAAAGAAATGTCTAATACTTAAGCCTTTCACCATTATTTCGTATTATGTCGGCTATGCGAGTATTCATAGATTCTATAGTTTTATCAATCAGGTGATGAGAAATATCATAGATTGTTCTCCGCACTCTATCGGAGAACTCTTGATATGACTCACGTGTAATGCTCTGATCAATTGCATCTTTTTGCAACTTCCTAGATACAATGTGGAAAGTGTTCTCAATCGGATTTAAGTCTGGACTTCGTGGCAGTATTTTTAAAAGTTCAACGTGACAACGAGCCATAGCATCACGGGCTGATTTGCTGTTTTGTGAGGGGTCCCCGTCCTGCAACCATAGTCGATTAAATCCTTTACCAGATCGTTCAAACATGGTGTCAAAATGTTGGTCAATAAAAGATGTAAAATATTGCGCATCCATTTTTTCATATCTCTCGCAGGTCAGTACGCCTCTACCGTGACTTATTGCTACCATCATCTTGGCAACTTTTCCTCCCGTTTCAGCTTTACTCCCCTTAGCCAAGCACCCTTGTTTGAGACCTTCAGATTTTTTTCTCCACACTCTCCCTTTGGGAGCTCGCGCTT
>JAHPZR010037096.1:27500-29190 GCA_019787425.1 Platygyra sinensis
ACAATGAAAGAAGGAAGAAAGAGGAGTGCAGATGATTTGCCTGTGGGGCAAGAAAAGAAAGTGAGAGCACATGATTTGCGTGTGGTGCAAAGGGTAAAAGGAGGGGCACGTGACTCGCCCGTGGGGCGAGGAGAGAAAGTGGAAGCAGATTATTTGCCTGTGGGCAATTAGAGTGTGAACAAGTGATTTGTCTCTAAGGCAAAAAGAGAAAGTGAAAGCAGAATATATGCCTGTGAGGCAAAGAAAGAGAGTCACAGCACGTGATTTGCTTGTGGGGCAAAATGAGAGAAAGTGAAAGTTGATTATGAAAGTGAGAACGCATGATTTGCTCGTGGAGCAAAGAGAGAAAGTTGCCGGTGAGGCTGTTAAAAATTTCTCAGTTGTAAAAAAAGAAGAAGAAAGTGTGTAAATAGAGTTGTTTTTAGGCTTTGTCGCCGGCGAAGAAAAAAAAAGATGATATGACCTGCCTGCAGAGCAGAGATGGAAAGTTGTTGCTGCGAGTGTGGCCAAAGGTTAAATTTTGCAAATTGACATGACGTTAGTTGTTGTGTGAAGAATGTTCCAGCAGAATTATTGACTATACGCTTAGGTGATTTATGGCGTTGAGGTACAACCGTTTTTATTTTCGCCTTCTAGAAGAGTCTCGGAAGGCCTCTGCAGATTCAATTTGAGGGAGTTAAAGCTCTTGATCAAGGCACCTGTGTTTAGTAAAGACCAGGCCTTGGATTATTTGCTTAACATCAGAGTCAAACCACCCCAAAGCAGGCTTTTACGAGGCGGTTCTTAGAGCCATGAGAGAGAAGTCCAGAGTTCCGGATGATCGGTTTAAAAGGTACTTTGAAATGCTTTTGGGCGATAGAGACCACGAGAAAGTTCTGGAGATGATGTTGAATGTGGATAAGTCAATGAGGTCTTTTATTTCCAGGCCTGCTCATTTTCCTTGGTGGGGTCGTGGTGGTCGCACGCCTCGTCAGATCCAGTGTTTTCATTGCCATCAGTTTGGGCATTACAAGAGTGCCTGCCCTACGCGTCGCCAAGGTCCTGGAGGGTTTTTAGAAACCCCCCCCCCCCCCCCACTAAGGGGAGATTCCTTTCTGGAAATCCGGATCAATCGAAATAGTAAAGTCAAGTCGTTAGAACAGTTTTTCACACTCTTGATTACTTTAAAGGTGCTGTTATATGGCTTGTGTTTGCAATGTTTTCTTTCTATGTCACGACCAAGTTTCTAATTCGTTCATTTTAGTTTTTTTCTTCGGATGTTTCCTAGATTAGGGCGAGTAACTCTCATGGACTTACCGTATATCTCGGTAGCTTGTGGACGTACTGATCTCAGGCGTGTGAAGTTACTCCCTCCTGATCGGTAACCTCATTACTCATCTCCCGTTTGAACGTCGTTTTAAGGGCCAAATTTTCTTTTTCTATTTTTGTTCTTTTAGAGTCCTCCTGTTAAAAAGGCACGTTTTGGAGAATGCAACAGTGGCTGTTTCGAGGATTTTGCAACTCAGCTTGTTGCTACGCAACCAAGGGATGTTCAAACATGGGTCGATATAAATGGGGCTCCCGATCAGGCGGGGGAGCTACCCAGGGTGCCTTGGAAGGATATCTTTTTATCAGAGAATGCTCCTGATTTAAAATGTTTGTGTCTACGGGACCCTGGGAAATTTATAGCTGGCGGAGCTCATGGAAACCC
>JAHPZR010037099.1:0-7500 GCA_019787425.1 Platygyra sinensis
CCAAGCTCCGCTGGAACTGCAATACCTGTAACAAGACAGTGGTCGATAATTTTCCAACAGATCCTTTGAAAAGTCCGATTTGATTCAAACCTTGTGTTTTTAAAATTAGTTGGAAGATACATGTACATTATTGTGTGTCTTGAAGTCTAGCGACCATTTCTTTCATGCACAAAACTATTCATTCTAGATAGTGCGGCAAAAATAAGAAGTTGAAGTCCGTGTTTGGTGCGACCTTCGTGAACTGTATCTGGAATTTCTGACCTTCCTTGGTTACCCGACCACTGACAAACGACGGCTACCGCTAACATGTTACATGCATTTAACTGGAACAACAGAACTGGTATCATGTTTCAAAGTTGGCTCAACAACAGTTTCCCAGCACTTTACAAGACATAGTTTTGTATGGGTCCTTATTGCCACTCTTTAGCAGTGGATGCTCCAATCAAATATCATGGTAATCAAAAAAAAACTGCCGACGTTGGCATTGTTTTTCCGGTGGACACAATCTGGGTGCTAAAAACACCCATAATTTTCAGCTTTAAGGGTCATTCCCCAGTATTGCCATTGCGGCAATCCTACTGCGCTTAAGTTCGCACGCGTCCATTAGCGCGCGCGCATTAAAAAATGGCGGCTTACTTTTTTCTTTGCGGCTACCCCTCGCCATGGAGGTAAAATCGCCGTTTTCCTCGAAAAACGAGTACGGTGCGGCTATCATTTTTTTTCTGTTGTTTGTGAACTGAGTAATTAAATTGCTCGATGCAAAATGAATATGGGGCAATTCTCAGTGTTTGAGCAAGCAAACAATCGTCAAAAACGTGAATTTAGCAAGCAATCGTGACTATAATCATGGTACTATCATAAGGATTTATATGGAATAAACAAGGTGCTGTTGCTCCTAAACGAACATGGGGACCCCTCATTTTTATTTCAAATTTAAGTTCCTATAATATAAACAATCAATAGGCAAAGTTTGACAAAAATCTCAGTGGAGGTTCTATTTCAGTGGAATGACCTTGAGCGCTTAAACTTCAAAAACGGTAGGTGAAATTTTTTCTTATTATAGAATTTTTCATAAGCAGGATGAGATGTAACTTTTTCCTAGTTTGAAAAAATTGTGTACATGGGGTTCAGAGCCACCTTACGAACTGTTTTTGTGAATTCCCGTCGACTTTTGTTACGTAAAAGGAGCTCAGTCGTATCAAGTTTATAAACTGGTTTACTTTACTCGAAAGTGAAGACCCCTCGAAAGTAACGAGCCCCCGAAAGTGGCGAACCCCAAAGGCTGCAATTCCAAAAGTAACGAGGGCGTTTCTTTAAGAAGGTTACGATAGGTGGCTTGAATGGACCTGTGGTTTTCAAAATGAATTTGTGAAAAGTTTTTCTACCGTAATTCCTCGAATTAGTGCACCCCCTCGAATAATCGCCCTCCCTATCAGCCACTTTGTGGACGAGTAATAATACAACAAAGAATGTATTGTTTTCGTCATGTTTCATCACGCCCGTGCAGCCTTTTTCATACAGTCAGTAGTAATTTCCATCTTAACAATACAGGCCACGATTTTGGAAAAAAAAATGTTGAATAAGCGTCTCCCCCGTTTTCTCTAAATTTGAAATAAGCGCCCCTGGCGCTATTTCGAGGATAATAATTTTATTTACTTTTAAAATATAGATGGGACCCTACGCGCGCTCTGATTGGTCAAAAACCTATGTTTTATCAGAGTATAAAACATAGAAAAAGCGTGTTTTATTGTTTTGCGCGCGTAAAATCTATATTTTAAAGCAAATGAAGAGGCCTAAGCCGTGTATTACACTGTGATAAAACACTCCAGTCATTTGAGAACACTCGAGAAATGTAGAAAACACTCGCCTGCGGCTCGTGTCTTCTACATTTCCCTCTTGTTCTCAAATGACCATCGTGTTTTTATCGTGGTGTAATACACGGCTTAGGCTTCTTTATTTGTTAAATATAGCGCCCTTTAACATTAAGGAATGATCAAAGGCGCTTTACCACTCCCAAACCGGGTAACCCGGCGGGTAACCCTAGCTGCCTTGTTAACTTTGGTTTTTGCTTTGGTTTGTTTTTTCTGTTGCTGCTGTTGTGCTTTTTTTTCTCTTATGTTGAGTCCACGCTGAAAAAAATAACTAAATACACAAAGAAATAAGTTTCGTATTCTTTTGTCAGCCCAAAGTAATGTAGTTATTGTAAAGCTGTGAGCACCGCATTCTCGTCCCCAGAGCCCACGATCCTTCTGGCCTGCGGCAGGAAATCGAGAGCTCTGGGAGCAACCATTTCAGGCATGCGCCATAGCATGAAATAGATGCAGACTGAGACTGCGCAGTGAACCGGATAACCAGAATTCGGTTATTTCCCATTGTTATTTCAAAATGGATGCTCCCAGAGCTCTCGTTTTTCGACCGCTGGTCAAGGGGAACGAGGCTCTGGGAACGAGATTGTGAGCACCGTAGAAGTAATATTGTCATTGTAAAGTTGTAACCATTGTAAAAGTAATGTAGCAATCGCAAAGTAGTGCGTATCGGGGCGGATCCAGGGGAGGGTGCAGCAGGGGGTGCGCACCCCACCCCCACCCCCACCCCCCCACCCCCACCCCCGAGATGAAGCCTTCCTCATACTCGCTTTTAAAATTTGTTTACCTCGCCGGTCAGTGACGTCATTCCTTAGAAGTGCACCCCCTCCTAATAAAAATCCTGGATCTGCCCCTGCGTATTATAAGAAAGTAATGTAGTTATTGTAACTAACAACTAAAAGAGAGATTTGTAATTAAGGGGGGGGGGGGGGGGGGGGTACAGCTGAATTTAAGTGAAATTTTGGTAAGTTTAAAGAGAGTTGAAAGGGAAAAAAAGGGTTATGGAACACCACCAGACAGTTGCCCGACCGCACAATGGCACCCCAGGTTGCTGGGCAACTGTTTGGAGTGTATCTACCAATTTTTAACTTCAAACTCTAATTTTAAAACAACACCAAATCTTTGACGTAAAGCATCAAGCATAGAATACCAGAATAAGCCTAGTTTTATAATATGCAATCATAACCATGATACATCTTTCAATACCGTTTCTTTACTGCTATTATTTTGTTATAGGACTGTAACAAGTGCAGTAATGTAAGATCTCTGTACCAAAAACGATCGTATCGTTAACAATATCTGGTGGTCTTAAATCATTGTGATGAATGAAGCTAACGGAACTAAAACCCGAATGCAAATAAATCGAAAAAAAATTCTTATGGAGGTTAGGGTTTCCACAGTTGTAATCAACCTCCGCCCTTTTCAGTAAAAAGAACGATACCCTAAAGTGTACACTTCACAAGGATTAGAATATATACAATACTCCTTGGCAAATTGAGTAAAATAAATCGGAAAAACATTCTTATGGCGGTGAGGCTTTCTACAGTTTTAATCAACCTCCGCCCTTTTCAGTAAGAAGAACGATACCCTGAAGTGTATACTTCACGAGGATTCGAATATATACAATACTCCTTGGCACATTGAGTAAAATATTTACATTAATACACTGTCAGAAACTCATATGGGGTAAAACTTGTAACGTGCTTTCACACGTTAAGATATTCAATTTTGCTAAGTACCATGTTTGGAAACTCGCAGATTTTGTCCGCGAGTGTTTCATACACGAAAAGACGCATGCAATAACATTTTGCTTTTACTCCAGTCGCTCCAACACGTGCCTACGTAATGCTGAAAACTTTGCACAGAAACAAGGGATTTTCATTAACTTTTTCTAAGTAAAGTTCTCCAATGTACTGGACGACGGTAAAACAAAAGAATTTAACCATAGTTAACTCTACTCGACATAGTTTTGGTCGAAAACAAAATACGCCATCTTGCTCGGGATAGCTTGCGCTGTCTAGTTTACGACACTCACTGTTTCGATGTAGAAATTTAGGACAAGTACCTTCTTTACCTCGCTCACATCGAATACCTACTAACAACGACAGTCACGTTAATAATGTGGCTTGAAGAGGCGTTACGTGTGTTTACCCGCTTAACGGCTATAAACCACTGTTGCGAAATCATTTAGACGGATACATCAAGTTTAAAAAATCCCCTTTTGTTTAGGCGGGCGTTTTCACACTCCAGCCGTTAGATAATACAATTTAGCTACCCTATCTAAGGACCACACCAGGAATACCGTAACAAAAGGGTTAAAAAAGATACCCTATTTAAGGACCGAGAACCTCAAAAACCATACCCTATTCCGCGGCACATACCTATATAGCCCATATATGGGAGTACCCCCTTCCCCCCCTGGGGGCAAAAAGCTTTACTCTAATTTGCATATATGGCGACTGTAACGTGATACTTCTGTTACTTCTAGGAAAAAATTCTCAACTTTTGTTCTGCTTTCGAGATACGTTTGCTCGTATATCAAGCAAGACAAATGGTTTGTTTCAGTATCAAACTAGAACAACAGAGTGGTTTGATATATTTTTTTCCAGAATGGACTTCGTCAGAGTATTAAGTAAAAAGTATCATGGAATACAATGACTAAAACGGAATGTGTTGGTTTAAGTAGTAACTCAGTTGATTCTTTGGATCATATTTATGGTAAGATGCCTAAGTCACTTGAACAGTTTGAGTAATAGAGTTTCCAAAAAAAATTAAAAATTTTAGTTCATACGATAACGTTCAATATTATTGTTTTCAATCAAAGCGGGGGCAGCTTTAGTGATAGCTATTACTAGTTTCCAAGACTATACTGCCTAAATAAATCAGGACGTTTCACAGCGGCACATACCGGTACCCATATACAGTGACACGGGGTATAACAAAGTGACACGGCACCAAAAAAATGTTCGTTATAGCAGGGTCTTCGTTATAACGAATTATCTGGTTAACAACAAAAATAGGCGTTATAGCGGGGTAACCAAGCTGAACAATGGGATCTACACCACGCTAAACAGTCTACAGTCTTGTGAACAGCTACATTTAAATACAGCAAAACTTTGAAGGTCAAAATTTCCCTATCTTGACCAATGGCAGTCATATTTCAGGGGCACCCAACGACAATTTTCGGAAAAATATCTGTTCGGAAGACGATTTGAGATCTAGAATTTTCGGAACATTTGTTGTAAAATTACATACTTGCCTGCCTCTCCTAGGATTTTCGAACATCTGAAAAATGGTAAAATTGCCCATTTTTAACGGATTTTTACCCTAAAAGGGTCACCTAGAATTTTCGGGAGCCTTATTTCTGGCTGAAATTTTCGAACAGGTAAGGTTTGACCCCTATAATTTTCGGATCACTGGACTTTCAGCTAGGAAATCCGAACAGATGAAAAATTTATAGGGGATAAAAATATGCCCACATTCACCGTTTAAATACTAAAACACGTTTAACAATGCTATGTTTACGTGGTTTTGAACTATATTCTCGTTGGGTGCCCCTGATATTTGGCTTATCAACCATTTGTATCATCATGTCGTTTTTTACTGACTGCGAGCGACAGGACAAAATATTTGTTATAGCGGAGTAAATTGTGCGTTGGGACCGTCAAAATCAATTCGTTATAGCGGAAATTTCGTTATAGCGAGGTTCGTTATAGCAGGATAATTTGGTTTTATCAACTGAGTTGATAATGTGAGTTGGCCACCGTTAAGAGATTCGAAAGCTGAAATTTTCGAGCGCTATAGCTAGCCCTTCGTCGGAGCGAATCGAGGAATTGTGGGTTGTGCGTGGTTTATATAGAGAAATATGGAACTACGCTATTGGTTGGTGCCTGGCAACGTGAAAAACAACAGAATGAATTAGTTGAATGAAAAGCCTTCATTGATACCGTGAGGATTAAGAGTGCCGATTTGAAAAATAAATTTTTGTTCTAGAGTTTTGCGGCTTTCTGTGCTTCCTGTGCTTTTCCCCCCTTTACCAGGCCTCCATCTCCATACAAAACCTTTGAGACAACCTTTGCGCGTATCTTTCTATTTTTAGAAACTGCGGGACTCTTAGATTCGCGCGCACTATATGCCATACAGTGCAATATAATACAATACGACACAGCACAACCAGCAAAACACAACTCAACACAACACAATATATTACAATGCATTACACAATATGCTTTCTTGGGAATTTAAGCTAGCTTGGGATGCAGACTGGTTCTAAAAATAGAAAGATACGAGCAAAGGTTGACTCAAGGATATATGGGAGATAGAGGCTCCGGGTAATGGGCTCCTGCCTTTACTCGTTATAGCAGGGTTTGTTTCGACATATTTTACTGTAATTCTCCCGGGCTTTCAAATGTTGTTCGTATACCTGCCAATTTTTTCAGTAAAATGCGTGAGATTTTGCGTCTCCACAGTACCTAAATTTCCAGAGATTGCCAATGTTTTCGGAAAGACTTCCGAAGTTCGCCGAAGATTTACGACGACTTCCGAAGATTTCCAACGAAATCCGAAGATAACCGAAGGTGTAGAAAGATTTTCGACGACTAAAAAACAGAGCGCGCCAACGATTTCCAAAGGATTTCCAAACAATCTCGCGCATAAGTTAAGGGTTTCGAAGATGTTGTGACGACTTCTCGAACGTTTTTAAAGCAATACTTTCGCTATTCCCAGTTAGGCGTGAAAAATTGGTATGATGCGTGAGATCACAATTTTAGATCCGCAGGCGTGAGACTCACGCATAATGTGTGAGAGTTGGCAGGCATATGTTCGTTATAAAGGGGTCCTCGTTATAGCGGGATGCCAATGTAGAGTGCCTGTAAGGGAGCATCCCCACGAGGCCGGGAATATTAACGTCACAAATACTACAAAAACATGTACAGTGTACTGCTTCTTTTTTGTTCACTTTTCTGCTGATATAAATCGATTTTAGGAAGTTACCGCGTCCTAGGTTCAGTTGGTCTAATTCTAGAAAACTTGGAAACGTAGCTAGGAGGCAAGAACTCGCTAAGATCGCTTCAAATCAGCTGAAAAAGCAAATGTAAAACGAGCAAACACTGTGGAAGTAAAATATTAAGTTTCTTTAGAAAGATCTTTCCAGTCAGGTTTAAAAACCGATCGTTAAAACTTCATACAATATATATTCCACGCAAGACCAGCATAGCGCTCGCGAGAGCTTGAGCCGCCGGAGTTGTAGGCTAGTTCCAGGTTCTCGGTGGTTGGGCCGACAACGAGCGAAAAGAGGGCGAGCGAGAGAAAAACGAGGGAGGACTAGGCGAGGAACGGCGTGAGAGCTCTCTCTCCCTCTCTTCCCTCCCTTCCTCTCCTTAGTCCTCCCTTGTCGTTTCTCCTCGCTTGCGGTTTTTTTTTTCGCTCAGGCCCCAACTACCGAGAGTCTGGAACTACCGGAGTTGTCACTGAGTTGTGGTTTCAGATGATAACCAGCATTTTGCAGCGATAAAGTTTACAGCTTGAAGAAAAATCCCATTGTTTTATGGACGATAAATGATTGATTGATCAGAAGAGAGCACAGAGGGTTAATCGTGATCAAGTCAAACTGATCAAGTTTTAATATCTTAGTTGC
>JAHPZR010037099.1:12500-24420 GCA_019787425.1 Platygyra sinensis
ACGGCTAGTGAGTTAGAGGCCATTTCATACACGTAACAAAAATGATCAATCTTGGAAGATGAGCGACACCGACACACGATAATTGTGTGTTAAACGATGTTTTTGTGGTCTCTTGCGCGTGTGTGTTCCATAGGCTGGACTTCAATAGTCACCACACCAACATAAACTAATGGCATTGCGGCGTGGTGTTAGCCGTTCAACATTCAAACAATGTTTTGTCTGACTCTCTGTTGCCTTCCTACCGTGCCCTGTGTGTCATTGACTCTAGTCAAACTTGAACGTTTGGTTAGAAACCAATCGGACAGGGAGTTGTTTGTTCTTTTTTAAACACCTAGCTGCAATGTAGTAATCTGTCATAAGGGGGTAAGGAGATATTGGATCTGACGTGACCTTGTGTTTGACAGTGGAGTATAAATGCTGTTGCGTGCTTGTTCACTAAGTGTTTAAGAGCCTCTAGCGATAACACTCAATAGGACGTGCAATGAAAAAGAGAGTAATTTATTTAAAAAAAAAAAAATTGATTTTTTCTATCCATACACTAAATCCTCTTCTGAGAGGATCGAATTTGTTTCAATATTTTCTCATATTCCCGTTTTGTTAGCTATGCCAAGGGTTAAAATATTCATCTCAGGTGGCGGGTATTTTTAAGCGCTTTTACTTTTAGTAAGCCAAACCAGTCGAACGGCGGTTAGTCGAACGAGGGGATTAACTTGAACAAGCCACCATTATTTAAATTGCGATTGTCTCGACTGGGTGTCCTCCAACAAGCGGTTGCTGCTGTGTGTAGGGGCCTCGGGTAGGGTGGTGACATTTTCGTAAGCATCAGCGTAATCGATCAACCGTGAAATCTTCCACACAACTCCCGAATACCAGTAAAGTTAAGCGAGTCCATATGATAACTGAAGGCTGCCTTGCATTAAGTAGCATCATCGCGGCGCGAACCATAGAATTAGCATCTTGGTTTACGATGGGGTCATGCTCTAAATGATTTGTGATAATTAATATTTATTCGTGGAAATCCCACTTTATATATCTTTATGGCAAAAACAGGGGAAGAACTCATATCCAAGTTAAAAAATTAAAAAGTACCAAAACTTATACACTACATTTGTATCGTGCCTTATCTGATTTTATTAAAAGTTTAAAAGTTTAATTTTAAAAATCCGCAGCGTTTCACAAGCACGCAGTTCTTTGCGTCCCACAAAGCACTCAAAACCAACCGAAATATCAGTATTTTACGGAAACTCAATATTAAAACAACAAGGAAATTTTAAAGGCTAGTATCTTGGGGTGATGATAGACGAATAATTATCATGGAACAATCATGTGTCATATATTGCCTCGAAAATTTATCCTTAACTGAAAGTTTCAAATAGATTTTCATCTTTTTCCTGGCCCAGCTCATTTATTGAAGATCTATAAAATGACAATTTTACGGCTGCATCGTATAGGGTTTTGGTAGGCTCGATTACCAGCCGCTGTTCGGGAAAGGAGCCCGCGGCGGGCTTAGCCTGCGCGGCAGGCCGTAGAAAGGGAGGGAGGAAAGTCAAAGTGGGAGGCGCTGCGGAAATCGAGCCTCGTGTTTTTGGCAGCGAGACAAACTCGATTTTCCGGAAAGGTCGGAAAGTACTATTTCAAAAACGAGTGCGAGGGTTTCATCAGGTTTCCAAACGCGAGAAAACATTTGAAACCACGAGGCCGCAGGCCGAGTGGTTTTATTGTTTTCGAGCGTTTGGAAACTGATGAAACCCGAAGCACGAGTTTTTGAAATTACTTCTCTAACAAAGGAAAATTAGTTTTAATTATCATTTCAATAAGATTTCCCAATTCAACTATTATATTTGAGACGTGAAATGTGCATGATCCTCAAAACAATGTGCATGATGTGCATGATCCTATCACCTAATTGCTGCGCTGTGACAATTTTTGAATATTCATCAACTGATGTCACGTTGTTACTTAGCTGTTTGTCAGTTCCGAGCGAACACGTTGCTTCACAGAGCAAATGGCAAAGTGCAGATTTAGACCTCCTAAAACTAGCGAAGAAGAGGAAAAGTGTGTTGCCAGCGCAATTCTGAGGTAACGTGTGCATTTGGTCTGATAAAATTTCTAACGTCAGTGCCAATTTAGGTCGGAATTGTACAGCAAGGTTGAAAGTGAACCAAAACACGAGGTCGCCACCCTCGAGCGAGAATTTAAATTTAGAAAAGAATGGGCTTTTCAGTTTTGGGTAGTTTAACAACTGTACCGTTACATTCAACGTTAGCAGTAAATAATTACTCGGGCTTTCCAAAGGAAACGCCCGAGTTGAAATTTCGGCTTCGTTTTTTTTTTCGTTCAGCCACAGTTTGCAAGTTTGCAAGTAATACGCATGCGCGACGATTTCACTCTGATGAGCACATGGCCTGGTGTAATGGCGGACGAAGAAAAGTTTATGCGGTGGAAGATCAGCACAAATACTGTGTATAATACGTTCAAAACAGATACCAAATATTCACACAGCGTTCGCGGTAGACCAACACTAAAAGATGAAGAGCGCTTTCGGAACGGACTGGTCCGCAAACCTTACGAGAGATCTCTTTATGAGCGAACATTTATGAGTTAACCTTTCATCGAGAAACATGCTACATCCACTGAGCTATCTAATGTTAATCGAGAGAAGAATAAACTAAGATCTTTTCCGCTTACTGTATACATAAGTATTAACCTTGCATCTCCAGTATACCAAGACAAAAAAACAGTTACAAGATAAACCCATAATTACAAATGTAACGCTGTGTTCCCGGCGGTCTTAAACTGACTAAATGTCCGGCAGTCAGAAAATTTTACCGAATTTTCACTGAAAGCTTCCTTTAAGCTTCTTGAGAGTATTAATTGTTTCTTTAGCAATGTCAAGTGACTCTAAAAATTACTTTGGTTTTTTAGTTGACGAAATATCCGAACGTGGGCATACTATAAAATCTCTCGACACTTAAAACAATTCGACTCAAACCGGATAGTGAAACATGCACTTCACGAATTCCGACTGAAAGCCTTCATTTAAACCTGTTGAAAGTATTTTATATTTCTTTAGAAATGTCAATCGATCCTTAAAATTATTTCGGTTTTACTTAAGACGAATTTACCGAGCTTGTGTCAGCTGTTGTGTATACCATCACATCGCTCAGTATCTGTGACATCAGACTGTCCGGAAGTCAGAAATATTCACCGACTTCCGACTGAAATCCTTTTTCAATCCTTGGATGCTTCTTTAGTAAGAAACTTCAAATACTATCAATAGGTTTGAATAAGGATTTCAGTTGGAATTCGGTGAATATTTCTGACTGCCGGGCATTTAGCCTAAGTGGGACCGTAACCGGCAGTCTGATATCACAGATACTGAGCGATGTGATGGCATACATAAGCTCGGTAAATTCGTCTAAGTAAAACCGAAATAATTTTAAGGATCGCTTGACATTTCTAAAGAAATATAAAGTACTTTCAATAGACTTAAATGAGGCTTTCAGTCGGAATTCGTTAAGTGAATGTTTCACTATCCGGTTTGAGTCGAATTGTTCGAAGTGTTGAGAGATGTCGTTCCATTTTACAGTATGCCCTTCGGATATTTCGTCAACTAAACAACCAAAGTAATTTTTAGAGTCACTTGACATTGCTAAAGAAACATTTAATACTATCAAGAAGCTTGAAGGAAGCTTTCAGTGGAAATTCGGTGAAATTTTCTGACTGCCGGGCATTTAGTCTGTTTAAGACCGTGCCCGGCTGCCGGGCATGTAGTCACAGCGTTTTTAGCCTCTGTAGCTTGGCGGGTTTAACAATCTTTTAAGCGCGCTCGAACTGCTTAAACTGCCAAGCTACGCAGGCTACAGCGTTTAAAAAGCCTTACCAAAGTACGTGCAACAAAAACAATGCTTCTCTCCAACTCAAAGCCCGAGTAAACGCAAATATGCGTCTAGTTTAGTTTTAAAGTTTGTTTCGTAAAATGTGTGATTAAATAAAGTTGTTAATCGCCACGTGTTTTTGTTGCGTTATGAATATGCAGATTAAGAAAATTTGCATCCGTGTTTCTGGTCAGGTGGATGAGTTTAGAAATCCAATGAAAACCGAGTTGAAAACACGGCCTTGCTTGAAAGCCGTGTTTTCAACTCGGTTTTCATTGGATTTCTAAACTCATCCACCTGACCAGAATAAGATGCTCTGGTTGGGTAAGAGCTGCATGAATAATTAATGAGTTTGAGAAGGTTGCAGAACAAAGCAATGCGAATAATTTTAAGAACAAATCCGATCCCAATTGCAGCGAAAACAATCGATTTTAGGTATTCTGACTCTATTGAATGATTAAAAATGTCTGCAAACAATGTCTGCGAGATTTCTTTGACAAACGATAGGTAAAGCGAAAATCGATTCACACCACCAGTTTAAATATAGCATGGGCAACGGCGCGTTTTAAAGTGCGAGCTGCTTAATTCTTTCCCAATTTCCGAGTCAGACGACTCTCGGATCTAATAGGATGATTACAAATGCCAGGAGCATTAACCACGAAGAGAGAATCAGTTTGTACGGGCGATAAAGATGTTGAGTCGAGAGCCCCCTGCTTGGGCAGGGTGCTCTCTTACGACAAGCTACTGATCGATAGCATTCCCGCCGGCTGCTTCTGAGGAAGTTACAGGTTACGTTGGGAATTACTCCAAGGTAGTTTATCACATCACGTTATACTGAGTAAACCTACCCTGCGGGTCCTCACAGGTTCCAGCACTTTACAGTGCACCAGGAAGGAGCACGACAGAATCACTATGTACAAAGAGATCAAAGCAAACACACTTTAATGTCTCGGTATAGTGCAACATGCGAGGAACAATTCAACATCATATTTACTCACCAAAAACCAGACACACAGGCTTCGATTTTCCATGGTAGCTTCACTGCTTGTTGAACCTCGGTGACAAAGTCCGCGATATCCGCGATATTCCTTTACTGCATACAGAGGTAAGACGCGAGATGCTATGACGCTCGAATGTCACTGAAACAATCAGGTTACAAATCCTTTGTATGGACTTCACGCCTCAGCGAGCTATGACAAAAGAAATATATTATTTACATCCAAATATCAAACCTGATTTATTATTAGAAAACGTTGTCCACGTGTCTCGGTAACCACGTGCATAGAATTTGTTCACAGCTGAGATATCAAAAACACAACCAATATATTAAAAACGCAACTAAGATATTAAAACTTGATCAGTTTGACTTGATCACGATTAACCCTCTGTGCTCTCTTCTGATCAATCAATCATTTATCGTCCATAAAACAATGGGATTTTTCTTCAAGCTGTAAACTTTATCGCTGCAAAATGCTGGTTATCATCTGAAACCACAACTCAGTGACAACTCCGGTAGTTCCAGACTCTCGGTAGTTGGGGCCTGAGCGAAAAAAAAAACCGCAAGCGAGGAGAAACGACAAGGGAGGACTAAGGAGAGGAAGGGAGGGAAGAGAGGGAGAGAGAGCTCTCACGCCGTTCCTCGCCTAGTCCTCCCTCGTTTTTCTCTCGCTCGCCCTCTTTTCGCTCGTTGTCGGCCCAACCACCGAGAACCTGGAACTAGCCTACAACTCCGGCGGCTCAAGCTCTCGCGAGCGCTATGCTGGTCTTGCGTGGAATATATATTGTATGAAGTTTTAACGATCGGTTTTTAAACCTGACTGGAAAGATCTTTCTAAAGAAACTTAATATTTTACTTCCACAGTGTTTGCTCGTTTTACATTTGCTTTTTCAGCTGATTTGAAGCGATCTTAGCGAGTTCTTGCCTCCTAGCTACGTTTCCAAGTTTTCTAGAATTAGACCAACTGAACCTAGGACGCGGTAACTTCCTAAAATCGATTTATATCAGCAGAAAAGTGAACAAAAAAGAAGCAGTACACTGTACATGTTTTTGTAGTATTTGTGACGTTAATATTCCCGGCCTCGTGGGGATGCTCCCTTACAGGCACTCTACATTGGCATCCCGCTATAACGAGGACCCCTTTATAACGAACATATGCCTGCCAACTCTCACACATTATGCGTGAGTCTCACGCCTGCGGATCTAAAATTGTGATCTCACGCATCATACCAATTTTTCACGCCTAACTGGGAATAGCGAAAGTATTGCTTTAAAAACGTTCGAGAAGTCGTCACAACATCTTCGAAACCCTTAACTTATGCGCGAGATTGTTTGGAAATCCTTTGGAAATCGTTGGCGCGCTCTGTTTTTTAGTCGTCGAAAATCTTTCTACACCTTCGGTTATCTTCGGATTTCGTTGGAAATCTTCGGAAGTCGTCGTAAATCTTCGGCGAACTTCGGAAGTCTTTCCGAAAACATTGGCAATCTCTGGAAATTTAGGTACTGTGGAGACGCAAAATCTCACGCATTTTACTGAAAAAATTGGCAGGTATACGAACAACATTTGAAAGCCCGGGAGAATTACAGTAAAATATGTCGAAACAAACCCTGCTATAACGAGTAAAGGCAGGAGCCCATTACCCGGAGCCTCTATCTCCCATATATCCTTGAGTCAACCTTTGCTCGTATCTTTCTATTTTTAGAACCAGTCTGCATCCCAAGCTAGCTTAAATTCCCAAGAAAGCATATTGTGTAATGCATTGTAATATATTGTGTTGTGTTGAGTTGTGTTTTGCTGGTTGTGCTGTGTCGTATTGTATTATATTGCACTGTATGGCATATAGTGCGCGCGAATCTAAGAGTCCCGCAGTTTCTAAAAATAGAAAGATACGCGCAAAGGTTGTCTCAAAGGTTTTGTATGGAGATGGAGGCCTGGTAAAGGGGGGAAAAGCACAGGAAGCACAGAAAGCCGCAAAACTCTAGAACAAAAATTTATTTTTCAAATCGGCACTCTTAATCCTCACGGTATCAATGAAGGCTTTTCATTCAACTAATTCATTCTGTTGTTTTTCACGTTGCCAGGCACCAACCAATAGCGTAGTTCCATATTTCTCTATATAAACCACGCACAACCCACAATTCCTCGATTCGCTCCGACGAAGGGCTAGCTATAGCGCTCGAAAATTTCAGCTTTCGAATCTCTTAACGGTGGCCAACTCACATTATCAACTCAGTTGATAAAACCAAATTATCCTGCTATAACGAACCTCGCTATAACGAAATTTCCGCTATAACGAATTGATTTTGACGGTCCCAACGCACAATTTACTCCGCTATAACAAATATTTTGTCCTGTCGCTCGCAGTCAGTAAAAAACGACATGATGATACAAATGGTTGATAAGCCAAATATCAGGGGCACCCAACGAGAATATAGTTCAAAACCACGTAAACATAGCATTGTTAAACGTGTTTTAGTATTTAAACGGTGAATGTGGGCATATTTTTATCCCCTATAAATTTTTCATCTGTTCGGATTTCCTAGCTGAAAGTCCAGTGATCCGAAAATTATAGGGGTCAAACCTTACCTGTTCGAAAATTTCAGCCAGAAATAAGGCTCCCGAAAATTCTAGGTGACCCTTTTAGGGTAAAAATCCGTTAAAAATGGGCAATTTTACCATTTTTCAGATGTTCGAAAATCCTAGGAGAGGCAGGCAAGTATGTAATTTTACAACAAATGTTCCGAAAATTCTAGATCTCAAATCGTCTTCCGAACAGATATTTTTCCGAAAATTGTCGTTGGGTGCCCCTGAAATATGACTGCCATTGGTCAAGATAGGGAAATTTTGACCTTCAAAGTTTTGCTGTATTTAAATGTAGCTGTTCACAAGACTGTAGACTGTTTAGCGTGGTGTAGATCCCATTGTTCAGCTTGGTTACCCCGCTATAACGCCTATTTTTGTTGTTAACCAGATAATTCGTTATAACGAAGACCCTGCTATAACGAACATTTTTTTGGTGCCGTGTCACTTTGTTATACCCCGTGTCACTGTATATGGGTACCGGTATGTGCCGCTGTGAAACGTCCTGATTTATTTAGGCAGTATAGTCTTGGAAACTAGTAATAGCTATCACTAAAGCTGCCCCCGCTTTGATTGAAAACAATAATATTGAACGTTATCGTATGAACTAAAATTTTTAATTTTTTTTGGAAACTCTATTACTCAAACTGTTCAAGTGACTTAGGCATCTTACCATAAATATGATCCAAAGAATCAACTGAGTTACTACTTAAACCAACACATTCCGTTTTAGTCATTGTATTCCATGATACTTTTTACTTAATACTCTGACGAAGTCCATTCTGGAAAAAAATATATCAAACCACTCTGTTGTTCTAGTTTGATACTGAAACAAACCATTTGTCTTGCTTGATATACGAGCAAACGTATCTCGAAAGCAGAACAAAAGTTGAGAATTTTTTCCTAGAAGTAACAGAAGTATCACGTTACAGTCGCCATATATGCAAATTAGAGTAAAGCTTTTTGCCCCCAGGGGGGGAAGGGGGTACTCCCATATATGGGCTATATAGGTATGTGCCGCGGAATAGGGTATGGTTTTTGAGGTTCTCGGTCCTTAAATAGGGTATCTTTTTTAACCCTTTTGTTACGGTATTCCTGGTGTGGTCCTTAGATAGGGTAGCTAAATTGTATTATCTAACGGCTGGAGTGTGAAAACGCCCGCCTAAACAAAAGGGGATTTTTTAAACTTGATGTATCCGTCTAAATGATTTCGCAACAGTGGTTTATAGCCGTTAAGCGGGTAAACACACGTAACGCCTCTTCAAGCCACATTATTAACGTGACTGTCGTTGTTAGTAGGTATTCGATGTGAGCGAGGTAAAGAAGGTACTTGTCCTAAATTTCTACATCGAAACAGTGAGTGTCGTAAACTAGACAGCGCAAGCTATCCCGAGCAAGATGGCGTATTTTGTTTTCGACCAACTATGTCGAGTAGAGTTAACTATGGTTAAATTCTTTTGTTTTACCGTCGTCCAGTACATTGGAGAACTTTACTTAGAAAAAGTTAATGAAAATCCCTTGTTTCTGTGCAAAGTTTTCAGCATTACGTAGGCACGTGTTGGAGCGACTGGAGTAAAAGCAAAATGTTATTGCATGCGTCTTTTCGTGTATGAAACACTCGCGGACAAAATCTGCGAGTTTCCAAACATGGTACTTAGCAAAATTGAATATCTTAACGTGTGAAAGCACGTTACAAGTTTTACCCCATATGAGTTTCTGACAGTGTATTAATGTAAATATTTTACTCAATGTGCCAAGGAGTATTGTATATATTCGAATCCTCGTGAAGTATACACTTCAGGGTATCGTTCTTCTTACTGAAAAGGGCGGAGGTTGATTAAAACTGTAGAAAGCCTCACCGCCATAAGAATGTTTTTCCGATTTATTTTACTCAATTTGCCAAGGAGTATTGTATATATTCTAATCCTTGTGAAGTGTACACTTTAGGGTATCGTTCTTTTTACTGAAAAGGGCGGAGGTTGATTACAACTGTGGAAACCCTAACCTCCATAAGAATTTTTTTTCGATTTATTTGCATTCGGGTTTTAGTTCCGTTAGCTTCATTCATCACAATGATTTAAGACCACCAGATATTGTTAACGATACGATCGTTTTTGGTACAGAGATCTTACATTACTGCACTTGTTACAGTCCTATAACAAAATAATAGCAGTAAAGAAACGGTATTGAAAGATGTATCATGGTTATGATTGCATATTATAAAACTAGGCTTATTCTGGTATTCTATGCTTGATGCTTTACGTCAAAGATTTGGTGTTGTTTTAAAATTAGAGTTTGAAGTTAAAAATTGGTAGATACACTCCAAACAGTTGCCCAGCAACCTGGGGTGCCATTGTGCGGTCGGGCAACTGTCTGGTGGTGTTCCATAACCCTTTTTTTCCCTTTCAACTCTCTTTAAACTTACCAAAATTTCACTTAAATTCAGCTGTACCCCCCCCCCCCCCCCCCCCTTAATTACAAATCTCTCTTTTAGTTGTTAGTTACAATAACTACATTACTTTCTTATAATACGCAGGGGCAGATCCAGGATTTTTATTAGGAGGGGGTGCACTTCTAAGGAATGACGTCACTGACCGGCGAGGTAAACAAATTTTAAAAGCGAGTATGAGGAAGGCTTCATCTCGGGGGTGGGGGTGGGGGGGTGGGGGTGGGGGTGGGGTGCGCACCCCCTGCTGCACCCTCCCCTGGATCCGCCCCGATACGCACTACTTTGCGATTGCTACATTACTTTTACAATGGTTACAACTTTACAATGACAATATTACTTCTACGGTGCTCACAATCTCGTTCCCAGAGCCTCGTTCCCCTTGACCAGCGGTCGAAAAACGAGAGCTCTGGGAGCATCCATTTTGAAATAACAATGGGAAATAACCGAATTCTGGTTATCCGGTTCACTGCGCAGTCTCAGTCTGCATCTATTTCATGCTATGGCGCATGCCTGAAATGGTTGCTCCCAGAGCTCTCGATTTCCTGCCGCAGGCCAGAAGGATCGTGGGCTCTGGGGACGAGAATGCGGTGCTCACAGCTTTACAATAACTACATTACTTTGGGCTGACAAAAGAATACGAAACTTATTTCTTTGTGTATTTAGTTATTTTTTTCAGCGTGGACTCAACATAAGAGAAAAAAAAGCACAACAGCAGCAACAGAAAAAACAAACCAAAGCAAAAACCAAAGTTAACAAGGCAGCTAGGGTTACCCGCCGGGTTACCCGGTTTGGGAGTGGTAAAGCGCCTTTGATCATTCCTTAATGTTAAAGGGCGCTATATTTAACAAATAAAGAAGCCTAAGCCGTGTATTACACCACGATAAAAACACGATGGTCATTTGAGAACAAGAGGGAAATGTAGAAGACACGAGCCGCAGGCGAGTGTTTTCTACATTTCTCGAGTGTTCTCAAATGACTGGAGTGTTTTATCACAGTGTAATACACGGCTTAGGCCTCTTCATTTGCTTTAAAATATAGATTTTACGCGCGCAAAACAATAAAACACGCTTTTCTATGTTTTATACTCTGATAAAACATAGGTTTTTGACCAATCAGAGCGCGCGTAGGGTCCCATCTATATTTTAAAAGTAAATAAAATTATTATCCTCGAAATAGCGCCAGGGGCGCTTATTTCAAATTTAGAGAAAACGGGGGAGACGCTTATTCAACATTTTTTTTTCCAAAATCGTGGCCTGTATTGTTAAGATGGAAATTACTACTGACTGTATGAAAAAGGCTGCACGGGCGTGATGAAACATGACGAAAACAATACATTCTTTGTTGTATTATTACTCGTCCACAAAGTGGCTGATAGGGAGGGCGATTATTCGAGGGGGTGCACTAATTCGAGGAATTACGGTAGAAAAACTTTTCACAAATTCATTTTGAAAACCACAGGTCCATTCAAGCCACCTATCGTAACCTTCTTAAAGAAACGCCCTCGTTACTTTTGGAATTGCAGCCTTTGGGGTTCGCCACTTTCGGGGGCTCGTTACTTTCGAGGGGTCTTCACTTTCGAGTAAAGTAAACCAGTTTATAAACTTGATACGACTGAGCTCCTTTTACGTAACAAAAGTCGACGGGAATTCACAAAAACAGTTCGTAAGGTGGCTCTGAACCCCATGTACACAATTTTTTCAAACTAGGAAAAAGTTACATCTCATCCTGCTTATGAAAAATTCTATAATAAGAAAAAATTTCACCTACCGTTTTTGAAGTTTAAGCGCTCAAGGTCATTCCACTGAAATAGAACCTCCACTGAGATTTTTGTCAAACTTTGCCTATTGATTGTTTATATTATAGGAACTTAAATTTGAAATAAAAATGAGGGGTCCCCATGTTCGTTTAGGAGCAACAGCACCTTGTTTATTCCATATAAATCCTTATGATAGTACCATGATTATAGTCACGATTGCTTGCTAAATTCACGTTTTTGACGATTGTTTCTTGCTCAA
>JAHPZR010037101.1:0-11865 GCA_019787425.1 Platygyra sinensis
TAACTTGTAGATAATAAAAGAAGAGGCAATGATTACATATAAATAAATTAATGAATAAATAAACCACTTCATTTAAGTGTCGAATTGTTTAGCACCCGATAACTAATTGTGGACACTGAAATAAGCAAACAAATATTATAAATTGAACAGAACCTTGTTACAGTCTTTCGCGTAAAACCGTGAACACCAGAGAAAATTTCTGGAATGTTTATTGTTTCGCGACCAATCAGAAGCGAGATGAAACCTTAAAAGATAACCGCCAAACCGCAGCATGCATAAGTCACGACTTGATTCGAATGAACAACGAGCTGGCTTTTTCTTCCAACGAACTAGCTTTTCTTCCACGACTAACCTTCAAAAACCAAACTCCCGAATTCGGAATAGACCCAGAAGCGATTGTAAATTGTCAAAATTTACAACGGTACAAGTTTCCGGATGAAGGCTTCTCAGCTATCAAAAAAAATACGGATCGAAAATCACCAATCACAGCCAACCAGCATGACCCTTTGAACTGCACGTGAAGCACACCGATCAGCTCTGCTTCTGATTGGTTCGTTTTTTTTTCTCTCAGACGCGCTCTCTAGCCTTGTCTGATCCTATCTACTCGATTCAACATCGCTTTCCCGTAATATGTCACTAAACATATTATTCATATCTATTATTTGCACATTAACTGTAGAACAGTTTCAGTATTTGAAAACGGTAAAATTGAAGATTTGTCGTGGAAGAAAAAGCCAGCTCGTTGTTTCGAATCAAGACGTGACTTAAGGGCCTGTTTACATAGAGGTGGGGGACCCCAGGTAAGTGAGGTAACCCGCCTAGCCGTGGTCGAAAAATGGCCCGCGTTTACATGCACACTTACAACCCCGTGGTCCCGGGGTGACGTTACTAGACGTTGTTGCAAATGTAACATGAACTCGACCCCGGCTAAGCGGGTTACCCCACCTTGAGTCGTTTACATTGCAAAATGCGACCCCGGCTGACAGGGTTGCCCTACCTGGCAGACCGGGCAAGCCGCCTAGGCGGGTTACCCCACCTATCATGTAAACATGACCAAATAAAAATGAGAGATTATATGGAGAGGCGGGTTACCCCACCTAGGCGGGTTACCTCACCTACATGGGGTACCCCACCTCCATTTAAACAGGCCCTAATCAATGCTGCGGTTTGGCGGTTATCTTCTGAGGTTTCATCTCGCTTCTGATTGGTCGCGAAACAATAAACATTCCAGAAATTTTCTCTGGTGTTCACGGTTTTACGGGAAAGACTGTAAAAATCCCAACCGGCAGGAGGCTGACCAGTTGGCTAATTACAAAGCGAGGAGGAGTTGAATCTGGGACCACCAAACAAAAATCCAGGGACCTCCTGATTACAAAACCAGTGCCCTAATCACGAGGCCACGTTGCCTCCTAGTCTGGTCTTTTTGTTTCTTGTAGCTGAAGAGATCTGAGGCACCGTTCAATACGCCGAAGAAATTTGAAAACCAAGGTTCACTTTGAAAACATATCAAATGTTCTCCATCACACTATGCCGGAAGAATTTAAAACGTAACAATCACCGGTCATTTGGATTTGTGTTTGAAAAAACCTCTGTCAGGGAAATCACGTGATTTTCATGACGTCATCGTTTTCCAAAAGCTCCGTTTTCAAAAAATTTTCTGTCCACACGAACCAAAACCCGGGTTTTTCAATTCCACCGGTTTGAATAGCGTTTTTGAAATAGCTTCATTTTCGTGACGGATCAATGTGGAACGTAGGCCTATCCGTTGAAACAAAACTGGGTTTTCAAATTTCTCCGGCTAAGGGCGGATGCTGATTCTCCTCCCAAGGGCTTCCCTTTTAAAGGTGTTGTCTTCTCTTCCGTGCTCCAAGGAGACCTACAAGTATGATATCATTTTCAGAAAACAAACGGTCCGTCGACGGATTCTTAACCGTGAGTTTTACCTTCATCGAATTCTTGAACAGATTAAAAAATTCTGTTAAGCCTGAAAAAACGGCTTTTCTTTGTAAATGTCTTTTCAGTTTGTTTTTGATGGCTTGTGATCTTTGCGTCCCAGATCGGAATTACAACTCCTATCACCAAACATGGCAGTCATACGCTACGTCATTCACCTCCATCGGAGACATTCAGGGGAGGGACTGGGCGACTAACTCCGCAAGCCCACAGCACTGATCCAGGCCTCACTCGACAAATAAGAAATTCACGAAGTTAAACCGCGAATTGCGTGGGCCGGGCACATATATACGGCAAGTCAAGAGATTTATACATAAAACTGTTGTGTAGGACTCTAATCTAATTACGTGCTTGGATTGTCAGTTATTAGCGGCTGCCTTGCCTTAGGGCAGTTGTTTACAAAGAATTTGTGACTTAGACAGTTCAATTTAGATCAACGAACAAAAACAAACAAAAGGCATAAAAGTCCTGCAGGTGAAATGGAGTGAATAAGCAATTTTAACCAAAAGAGACACATCAAAGGAACTAAACAGAAGTATCAATTGAAAAGCGAAACTCCAACTGCTTCGAGGCACAATGAGATTTCACCGACGATTCGAATTTTCTTGAAAACAAAGTCATTTGTTCGTTTATTCAGATTCAGGTTTTACTCGAGTAGACAATAAACAAACTCTTTTGAAAAAAGTTTCCCGGTGTAATAAACGTGTCACCCAACATATCATTCAAGCTTAAACAATCCTTTCACTGTGTGATTTAATTAAAACTAGGACACCTCTGCTTCTGGAACAAGGAATTGAACGGACATCAACATTCACTGAGATTTCGAATATTTTCGTAAGCTCTCTAGTGATCGACGCGAAACAAAATTTCACCAGAACATTGGGGCCTAGTTAGCCTTAAACAAAATGGCTAGCAAAATTTCGTCCACTGGCGACAATTTATTCGACGTTTTAAGAAACGATAGAATCACCATCAATGTTGGAGGATATCGGCATAACACTTTTTTGACAACTTTAAAAAACGTCCCGGACACAAGGCTCTCTTGGATAGCGGAAAACCATCCGAACAGCCCGGATTATGACCCGGTGTTAGGCGAGTATTTTTTCGACCGACATCCGCGTATATTTACTGAGGTGTTGAACTATTATCGCATCGGAAAGCTTCACTGTCCGGTAGATGTGTGTTCGGCGTTATTTCAAGAGGAGTTATCTTATTGGGGTATCAACGAACGAGATATCGAGCCTTGCTGTTGGGTTTTGTACAAGAGGCAGATGAACACCGAAGAAACGTTGAAAACATTTCATCTGGACAACGCTAGGAAATCCTCCGGCGATTGCGACAGTGCCAAGGCAGAAGGAAAACGCACGATTGCAAGTTTGTTTGGTTCGGAGACGATCATGAAAACTGATCTTAGAGAAAGATGGAGTCGATTTCGACCAAAAGTTTGGGCTCTGTTAGATGACCCTCGTTCGTCTCTCGCAGCTAAGGTAGGCAAGTTTGACAGTTTTGCCTTTTAAGAAAAACGTCCAGAAAACATTGTTGATATATCTATATCTTTATTTATAACCTGCAAAATTCCATTCAAGTCATTTCCAAGCATTATTTTGAATTAAGTTTTATGAATCTGTTTTCCGTGGAACGAAAAATATTCAAATGACAGTGAATTCTCCATAACCCAAAAATAATTTTCTTGAGATACCATCTGGCAAAGCTGGCAATATTGTCAATTTCCTTGACAAACCTAGACGCAAATAAACTCCGTTTTACAAAGACAAAGATCGAATTCAAATATATTTTAAATTGAAAAAAAAATCGTTTGTTGCGAAATATTGTTATTATTTTACCTTCATCTGTGGGTTTGTTTAGAGTTCAGTAGCAGTCTTAACTAACGGCAAATCTTCTTAACTAACGGCAAATCTCAGCTAATTCGCTGTGTGTAAATTTTACAAATTTCTTCCCGGGAAATAATTATTTTTTTCAGAAAAAGTTTTACATAAAACTACAAACTACAAGCAGTCACTGAAATCGACACTTGTTTAAAATTTTGAACCTCACAGCAGGGAATCTAACTCATTCAAAAAAAATCTTCATTCGACTCGATCCGTTTTTTAGTTCCTCCTTTTCTAAAAGTATAACTGTCAAGATACGCCTCATTTTAAATATTATAATTTATACCCAAGCTTATTCACCTAATGGATTTCCGATAGCCCGCTTTTTAAGCTCTGGTCATCTGAAAGCTCAGTCAAGTTTATAACCAACAGATTAAGGGCAACATGGAAGACAGGTGTTGTTTTGGACGGTAGAGCCTTGTCGTGAAAAGTTCTGTAAACACCTGTTCGTTTTGACCGATCCAATAGGCCTTATCAGGGTTTTCCACGCCATCTTGACGTGTAGGCAGTGGTCAGAGTACAGTGTTTGTATGGGAATCCGATAGAAACTGAAAAAAAAATTTCGAAAATCAGATTTTACATAATTTGTGAATAGCAAAATTTAACTACTAGGTAGAAGAATGTATCCCAAGTTTGAAGGACTTAGTTTTGCTAGAGGACGCTCAGTTAATGTTTCTAAGTTTCCATACATTTGTATGTAAATTTCACTGAAATTTGGCTGGGTAGACGAGGTTCGCGTGAACAAACGATTGTAGAGAAATGTATGGGAAATTAATAATCAACTGAACGTCTCCTAGCTTCATATTTAGTGAATACGTTCTTCTACCTAGTATGGTAAAGTTGCGATTGATGAGTTGTGCAAATTTTTCTCTTCTATCGAGAAACGGTTGTAAGAATAATTTGGCTGCTACGAAATTGTTGCTACATCTAAGCATCATCTTTTAGTTGATGTTTTTGTACTTTCTCGTCACCATTAGCGTGTCCATGACAAGTACACTGAGTGTAAGGAGAATTTACGCATCGCATGTTGAGTTAGCGAAGCTCTAAAAATCTCGAACACAGTCTTTGCCAGTCTCTGATCAACAATCGCTCCTTCATGGTTCGGGGAAAGAGACCTGAGTAGCAGGTTGGAGAGGTTCCGTGGCTTTTTATTAACGGAACTGGCAAAAATTAAATTACCGGTCGAATAAGTTGAGAACAGAAAACAAATCTGAAATTGTATTCATACAAAGAAGCCATGATTTTTTGTTTTAAAAAAAATTGTTTGGATTGTTAGCTTGACGGATTTCCTTTTCAAACGTAAATCAAAGGGGTTTTAATTTTACTAAATCAAGAGTCGCTAACAGGATTGAATCAGTCACGATCATTAAGACGCCACGGTAATCAGTGAAATCGCTACAGACATGGAAACTAGGTTTACAATAGCCACACATCTATGAATAGAAAAGAGAATCTCCCAGTCTCTACTGAACTATCCGGCGGCGTGGTTCGGGTAAGAGATCTGGGAAGGAGGTTAGAAATGTTCCGTGGCTTTATATAAACGGAAATGGCAAAATAATTAGTTAAGTACTATGATAAAAAAAAAAGATGATCGATAACTATATGATTGTTTCACAGGTTTTCATTGGCTTAACAAGTCTGTTTATTGTGGTCTCTGTCACGCAATTCTGTCTTAGTACCGTGACAGCCATCAAAGAAAACAACACACCAATGCGCATTCTTCGAACACTGGACGCCGTGACATCCATTTGGTTTACAGCGGAATTCTTGCTTCGACTGGTCTTCTGTCCAGATTTCAAACGCTTTGCTAAGAATCCTATGAACTGGATTGATCTTCTAGCTGTGCTTCCGTTTTAACCTTTCGCTGTATCACGTCGGATCGCGCACATCCTGGCTTGTTGTTATGAGGACGTTCAGAATTTTCCGCATTTTCAGCCTATCGTTTTCATTCCAAATCTTATTCCACACTCTGATTTCAAGCAAGAACGAGCTGTTCCTGGTATTTCTGAGCCTCATCGTGCCTATAATTCTTTTCTCCAGCATGATTTACTTCGCAGAGAACGAAGCCAACACAGAAATGTTTCCAAGCATCCCAGAGTCCTTCTGGTGGGCGATCGTGACAGTTACCACTCTGGGATATGGTGACGTGGTTCCCGTGACCAAGGTGGGAAAGATCATCGGAGCCATGTGTGCGATCTGCGGTGTTATAATAATTGCACTTCCAGTCTCTGTGATCGGCAGCAACTTCAGTTACTTTTACATGCAAGCGCGCACGCGCATTCAACAGCCACGGCGGTCCACCAAGATGCCCGCGCTGTCGCACGTTCCCGCCAATTTAATGTACAAGCGTCTGCCGCGCAGACGCAGCGGCTCGGTATCTGAGACGAACGGAAGTGTGCATAGAAGGTCTGTCATGAGGTGCGGGTCTAATCTTAAACGAAAAACGTCGTCGCAGTATCGGCGAAGACCTGTCCGAAAATCAACTGCAAATTACGGAACACAAGCGAATGCCTTGGAGATGGAAGCAATAATCCGACAAAAACACCGAATGGAAACCTTTTCTGAGGAAATTTGAACTAAAACAGAAGCTGTGATCTCCGTCCACAGAGCAAAATAAGGAAAAAGATCATTACCTAGTTACCAAATCAACCCAACAAGTCCGTTATCAGCAAACGATAGAAACTGCTTGCACGTCCTTAGGCTCACTTCAGGCTTAGCTTGACCATTCAAATCCAAGTTAGACTGGGAGACAGAAATGCAGAAGCAATCACGTGCACATGCAACGGTCTGTTCTGTGACTGACCGACGTACATAATAACCTAACAAAGATGTCACGGAGTTTTGACTTGCGGTTTCTGGCTGTTTGATTGGCCAAGGAATTCAGTAAACATGTAGGATAAAGTCACAGAGATTTGACGTGCGGTTCTTGGCCATTTGATTAGTAGAGGAGTTTTGTAAACCAATAGAAACATGTGACGTAGTTTTGTCGTGCAGTTATTGACTATTTGATTGGCCAAGAAGCTTAGTAAACCAATAAAAATATATCAAAACGTTGTAAATGCAGTTATCGACTTTGATTGGCTGAGAGGAAATTTGAAAAGCAGAGAACATTTAATAGTGGTTGTTGGCTCTATGATAGGCTGAAAAAACAAACGGAACGCTACTGAACAGGAGGATGTCTACAAGTTGTACGTGCCGTCTTCTTGGACTAGATGAGAGGTAATGAAAACCAGCAGAAACATGAGAAAAAGTTTTGCCTTCGGTTATAACAGGAAGATGTCATTTCAGTAAAAGTTTCAGTAGCGGTAAAGTACGATCAGGCAAATTTTTTATTTAAGTGAGGGTATGATCGCCAAGTTACACCGTTGTTGGTTGCGGCTGGTGACAGCACATTGCGCATTCAGGCAAAGAAGAAATCAGTAATTTAGTCAGCCATCTTGAGGCACATGACTTTTAATGTGATTAACTTTTAAATACAAAATACAACGAAAATTAACTTCGCAATGACAAAAAATACACTGATGTTTTGGAGTAGTAGTGGCAAAAAAGCGCTTAAAAGTTTATCAAAGAGATGAGTACATAAGAATCTTGTGTATGATAACAAAACATTAATAAACACTAGCTCGCGAGATTTATCGAAATGAAGAGAAGGTGGCGTTGATGCACCAACGAGCTCGACGCGATCATACAAGTTTAGATGAGTTTTCGGATTTCAGTTAAGCTAAAAGAACATTGGTCGCAGCTTTGAATTGGTTTTACTAGTCTTCAATGTCAAGTAAGAACCAATCGTCATCTTTCTGTTCCAGATGACTCTTCTGTGATGGGAGAAAGTCCATTGTCTGTCTCCGGTAAGCGGCTGTTCTCACCAAGAACATGAGAAAGTTCGCTGAACCTTAAAGGATAGAGAGACTTGGTTATTGCACAAGCGATCGTGAAAACCTCGCAGAAAATGTTTACGCTCAGTTGCACGTTGCTAGCCTGTGCACAGGCTCCCGTTAGAAGGGTCTGACCGCGGCTGCAAGGGCTGAGAAGAAACTGGTGAGAGTGAAGTGTCTCTCTCCCCTCCGCTCTCTCTCTTCTATTCTCTTTCTCCCGCTTTCTCTTCGCCCAGTCCTCCACTACAGAACCTGTCAACAGGCTAGCATTTGCTAAGGCTCGGCTCTTGACCAAAGCTATCTTTCTCCATTTCGATAGTCGATATATTTTCATATGTGTGAAAACTGGTCAATAAGTGGTTAAAAGGCCTAGATATCCCTCACCAATAACAACATTTTTCTGTGCTGCTCAGAAAAGCTTTCCTCCAAATATTGATAATAAAATCTAATAAGGGACAAACACAAATTGTGCACTTACTTGGATCCTTTCAACAAATCCAAGAAGCCATGAAACTGTCGGAATGATGCTTCAATGCTTTCTAATACACGATCGTCTTCAAGTATGGTTCTCGCTCCTACAGCAGAATTACAACAACCTTGAGCTCCACTATTTGAATCAATTTGTGGTCTTAACAATGAACAAGGTGTCCATTAAAAGTCAAGTGTTTTAACAATGGCCAATGTCCTTTATGAAACAACTACCATGATTCCCTGCATTCGTGTCTCATAGACGGAACTGGCCATTATTTTCTGTTCCACCCCCCACCCCCTCATACTGTTGAAAGAGCTCCATGTTTACAATCCCTCTCTACACTTATCCGATGCCCAGAAACGACGGAAAAAACATTTCTTTGCCTTAACAAAAAACAAACCACAGACGGAAGGGAAAGGAAACAACTTCTTTTTATGTTTGCGTGTGACACGTACCTCCATTCTTTTGTTGATCAAATGCTGTGTTCATAAACATGCCATTAAACGGGATGGAACGGGAGGGTGGTAGCTGTTGAGTAACACAACAAAAAATTACTATCTAAATCGTTACAGTGTCTGTTAGCCATTCATTGGTAATACGTTCAGTTGCTGTGTTGGGAATTGCAATTACTAAGACAGCAAAATGACACATGATGTATTTACTAAAGATTTTTTTAAGTATCTACTTACCGTTTGTTTGGTCTTCAACAGCCGTATTTCCTGCTGCAGTCGCCTGTTTTCAACTTGCAACTAAAATTAAATACCATAAAAACGAACAATCATTTCCGGCCGTTTTTATTTTCTAAGAAATCGATCGGAATGAGGTTATTTTGTCAAGAACGCCGGTTAAAAAAAAAATTCAAATGTTGTTCACGATGGTCATGTGGTTTGCTACACATACTAGTTTACAGGCATGCCACTTAAACTATTAAGAAACAAATATATCAACTAAATATCACAGACTTAAAAATCCCAATTGGTTGGAGGCAGACCAGTTAGCTATTTGCAAGCATGACCGAGGAGTTGAACCAGGGCCGGTCTACCGAGAACTGAACAACTCCAGTTTAGTGGCCAGAGCGGGACTCGATCCCGTGACCTCGGGATTCAAGTCTGGCGCCCCAACCACTGGACCACGCTGCCTCCTCTTTAACACATCAAACATAACGTGCTTTAGCCTGCGAACGCAGACAGATTAGAGGGATTTCCGGAGACAAGCGACAGCCAGAAATACGTCTGTATTCGCCTGCTAAACGTACTTCGAGTATTCTTGAATCAGCTGTTGCACGTGCTCGGCTTTCCTCTTCAAGGCGATGTTTCAGAATCTCCATCTCAACCTGAAGAATATAAATACCAGGTAAAAATACAAATTGGAAATGCCTGCCATAAATAGAGAGATTTTCAATTGACTGCTTTAGATTTGGGTTTACCAAGAGCTGTAATCAGTTCATGATTTTCTACGACGAACTGCGACCAATCACAGCACACTAAACCCACGTGACTTGGGGTATGAATGTTTCCCGGGCTTAAGATACTTTACACGTTTTCCCGCTCTTGACGCAGGTTGCATGTTTGCCTCGAGTTCTAATTGGTTCATTGCGTTCTTTGCATTGACTGTGATTGGCCAATTCATACCAAATACAAAACTTCACATAACAAGCCCCGAAAGAAAATTTTTACCTGCATGTCTTTCAACTTTTCGCGATTATCAACGGATGAATCTGCAAAAAAAAAGATCCGAATGGCTAAATTTCTCTAGCATGACTGTTAACACTTCAACCACTCAACAAATTCCTTCATTTTTACACAAAAATTACAGGTTGCCGCCTTACCTGGGGTAATTGCACGGTTAGAGAGGGATTGTAAACATGGAGCTCTTTCAACAGTATGAGGGGGGTGGGGGGTGGAACAGAAAATAATGGCCAGTTCCGTCTATGAGACACGAATGCAGGGAATCATGGTAGTTTGTTTCATAAAGGACATTGGCCATTGTTAAAACACTTGACTTTTAATGGACACCTTGTTCATTGTTAAGACCAACAAATTGATTCAAATAGTGGAGCTCAAGGTTGTTGTAATTCTGCTGTAGGAGCGAGAACCATACTTGAAGACGATCGTGTATTAGAAAGCATTGAAGCATCATTCCGACAGTTTCATGGCTTCTTGGATTTGTTGAAAGGATCCAAGTAAGTGCACAATTTGTGTTTGTCCCTTATTAGATTTTATTATCAATATTTGGAGGAAAGCTTTTCTGAGCAGCACAGAAAAATGTTGTTATTGGTGAGGGATATCTAGGCCTTTTAACCACTTATTGACCAGTTTTTCACACATATGAAAATATATCGACTATCGAAATGGAGAAAGATAGCTTTGGTCAAGAGCCGAGCCTTAGCAAATGCTAGCCTGTTGACAGGTTCTGTAGTGGAGGACTGGGCGAAGAGAAAGCGGGAGAAAGAGAATAGAAGAGAGAGAGCGGAGGGGAGAGACACTTCACTCTCACCAGTTTCTTCTCAGCCCTTGCAGCCGCGGTCAGACCCTTCTAACGGGAGCCTGTGCACAGGCTAGCAACGTGCAACTGAGCGTAAACATTTTCTGCGAGGTTTTCACGATCGCTTGTGCAATAACCAAGTCTCTCTATCCTTTAAGGTTCAGCGAACTTTCTCATGTTCTTGGTGAGAACAGCCGCTTACCGGAGACAGACAATGGACTTTCTCCCATCACAGAAGAGTCATCTGGAACAGAAAGATGACGATTGGTTCTTACTTGACATTGAAGACTAGTAAAACCAATTCAAAGCTGCGACCAATGTTCTTTTAGCTTAACTGAAATCCGAAAAACTCATCTAAACTTGTATGATCGCGTCGAGCTCGTTGGTGCATCAACGCCACCTTCTCTTCATTTCGATAAATCTCGCGAGCTAGTGTTTATTAATGTTTTGTTATCATACACAAGATTCTTATGTACTCATCTCTTTGATAAACTTTAAGCGCTTTTTTGCCACTACTACTCCAAAACATCAGTGTATTTTTTGTCATTGCGAAGTTAATTTTCGTTGTATTTTGTATTTAAAAGTTAATCACATTAAAAGTCATGTTGCCTCAAGATGGCTGACTAAATTACTGATTTCTTCTTTGCCTGAATGCGCAATGTGCTGTCACCAGCCGCAACCAACAACGGTGTAACTTGGCGATCATACCCTCACTTAAATAAAAAATTTGCCTGATCGTACTTTACCGCTACTGAAACTTTTACTGAAATGACATCTTCCTGTTATAACCGAAGGCAAAACTTTTTCTCATGTTTCTGCTGGTTTTCATTACCTCTCATCTAGTCCAAGAAGACGGCACGTACAACTTGTAGACATCCTCCTGTTCAGTAGCGTTCCGTTTGTTTTTTCAGCCTATCATAGAGCCAACAACCACTATTAAATGTTCTCTGCTTTTCAAATTTCCTCTCAGCCAATCAAAGTCGATAACTGCATTTACAACGTTTTGATATATTTTTATTGGTTTACTAAGCTTCTTGGCCAATCAAATAGTCAATAACTGCACGACAAAACTACGTCACATGTTTCTATTGGTTTACAAAACTCCTCTACTAATCAAATGGCCAAGAACCGCACGTCAAATCTCTGTGACTTTATCCTACATGTTTACTGAATTCCTTGGCCAATCAAACAG
>JAHPZR010037102.1:0-12500 GCA_019787425.1 Platygyra sinensis
ACTGATAAGTCGACATCGTGACTTTTTATAGACCACAACAGCAGAGAGATCTTTCACAAACCACAACGGCAGTTCGTACATTTCCCAGCCAATCTATGTAAAGGAAACAAGTACACCATGGGGGCATTATTTTATAAACCACTTTCTTCACAAATTTAGCTGTAGCTAGTATTTATGGACAAAAGTAGAAAGGTTCTAAAGTGTTTCTTTTATCGTCAATGCATATCGCCGTCATGGTTTGCTCTTCAGAAATTCAACAATTTCCGGATTTTCTGGAACTTTTCCCAGGAAATTTCTGTACCGTTTGCCCCTGTTTCGAAAATTTCAAAATTTTGGGTTGGCTACCTTAAATTGTTCTTTTCTTATTTAAAATAGCCTAACTAACCTTGTTTTTGAGACAAAAGTTGACACTTCAAGGAAAATGTTGAAAAGATGATGTGGTAACATTTATAGCACATGTTAACGTAACTATCAAACATTTAACAAGATATAAACAAAAAGTAGTTTTGGCAGCCATGTTGGAGGGCTTGCATACTCTTGCCCTCCAACATGGCGGCCAATACAAATCATACTTATTTGTTGAAAAATCAAAGTACCATAAAATATCTCCCTCAAATGCGTTTCCTCTCAAATTTCAGGTGTAAGATAATTTTTTTGTGTTCTGTCCATTTTTGGCATCAGCAAGATTACAACTCACTGTTTAATTAAGGGAGGTATTGGTCACGTGACCTCTTAGTGCAAGAGGCCTATTCGTTGCATAACAGGCCCAAACTGGAACTCGACAGTACTCACCATCTGCCATCTTGAATTTTTACAAGGAAACTGCTGGTCCTCCTCTCATACAGTCAGCTCAAGGGGCTTTGCCACTGCTGGTAACTTGGAACCCGTAGCTGCTGTATAGCTGAAGGGTCCTCGGAGACCAAGAGGCAGGTTGGTCCGATATTTTCCACTGAAAGTGTACATCAAGTAGCAAACTTTCGCCTGAAAACATTGCGTTCTCCCACTTAACTGCCCCTGGGTCTCCAAGAATGCTGAAAGGTTGGCCTGAAATGTTAATCATCTTTCACCGTCAGCCTAATCGCCTGGGAATTAAGCTGAGGGTAGGAGATGACTGGCATTTCAGGCTACATAAACAATAGCCTCCATTTGGCACGAAAATATGCTAGGATATTTGTTTGCAGACATTATCTGTTCCGAGAAGCGAACTGTGAAGGCTGGTTCTTACTAGCGTATAAGCATAAGCGCAAGCCCACATACGCAGAAGCAGTAAGATGTTGATAAGTAGCACCTTTTGTTCGAAATTTCCCTAATAAAAGGCGCTAATTATACTGCTTCTGCGTATGTCGGTTTATGCTTTTGCTTATGCGCTAGTGAAAACCAGCCTTGAGTTTCAAGGAACAGATGATATAACATCCAAATGTCCTTAAAATCTTTTTCACGGGTGTCTCGAAAACTCAGACCTCCAAAACTCAGACCCCAGACCCGAAAAACTCAGACCCTCGGGTGTCTCGAAAACTCAGACCCTCGGGTGTCTTTTTCACAACACACGTTTTGAAGATTAGAGAATATTTAACAATTATTCACCGAAGTGGACCGAGGTAAATATCCACCACTTTCATCGACACTGAGGGGAATAATTGTTTTAATAATTGTTTTTCTTTGGCTGCTCGGAGGTGAATAGTACTTGGCTAATCACCTCCAAGCTAGCAAATCAGCACGCGCGAAAAGTACTATTCACTTGTGTGGTATATACTAATTAGCAACTATTCACCGAAGTGGAGTTGGCTAGCGGTGGATATTTACCCAGCCGCGAAGTGGCGAGGTAAATATCCAACACTAGCCACCGACACTGAGGTGAATAGTTGTTTTAGTATATACTAAAACAGTGAGATAATATGCACCACAAAAAATTAATTTGGATGAGTTCTTCACTTGTCACGGCCGCAAACCGGGATGCCATTTTCGCTCAAGCGGGATTGGCCTAAATACGTCACGTGACCGAATGTTTCCCAGCTAAAATTGGGGAATATCCGAGATTAGTATATGTTTTAGTATATACTAATCTCGGATATTCCCCAATTTTAGCTGGGAAACATTCGGTCACGTGACGTATTTAGGCCAATCCCGCTTGAGTGAAAATATTTGATGGATTATAATGAAAAATAGCATTGTACAAAACCATAAATTTAATGAAATCAGGAACCACCGAGTGGGAGGAAGGGCTGTATATATAGCCCAACCACTAGAGCTCCAGATGACGTGGATAATATACGAATTTTACCACTGGAAATTAACAAAATGGGGGAGCAGTGACCCCTTATGGAATAATTATACCCCACGAGACATTTGAATTTTTTTGGTATAAACATAACCTTCAAAGGCTCATGTGTATATTAAGAAAATACAAGTGTCTCGTGGGATATTTCATGGTATACCACTCGAAAGCGACAAACGGTGCTCGACTTGCCGAAATGGTCAGATTACCGAAGATGTTCGAAAAATTAGGTTCGATTTTCCTAGAGGTTACCTGAACTCTTAATCCTCCGAGTGTTAACTTAAAGATGAGGCTCTGTAAACTTGGAAAAAGTGCTCTATTGCTTTGATAAAATAATTCTTAAAAATACGCACAAATCTGAAACGTCACAACCGTATTTACATACTCTCATCTAAACACACCTATTGACCAATGAGAGTGCGCGTAGTGGCTCAGTTATTTTATAAACATGCTTCGATCATAGTTAGCTACGCTTCGACAGAGCTCGACTTTTCGAAATAGTGGATTGCCGAATATGTTTGAGACAGTTCCATTTTTCAGAGGTTACGGAAGATGTTTCATTTGCCGAATTAGTTGGACTCACAAGGGTTGTCTTGTTCGGGAGTACTCGATTTTTTCGTATTACTCGGACTTTCGCAGGTCACCGAAGATGACTGTTCTATTTGTCGAATCAGGGGCGGATCCAGGATTTTTCATAGGAGGGGGTGCACCCCTAAGAAATGACGTCACTGACTGGTGAGCATGAGGAAAACAAATTTTAAAAGCGATTACGAAGAAGACTTCTTCATATCAGGGGTAGGGGGGGTGCGCACCCCCTGCACCCTCCCCCTAGATCCACCCCTGCGAATTAGTTGGATTTCCAAATACTGACTTCTTGAACGATGTTTGATTTGATGTCGCATTTCCGAAGATTTTCCGAGCATGCTTAAGTGACAGTGCTCGAGTCGAATTTCCGGAGATCGGGTGTTCCCAGGAGCCGTGGCTCCTGGTGTTCAACAATGTTTAATTTTACCGGAGGTTATCACAGGTAACCGAAGATGCTCTTTTCGTCGAACTAGGCGGATTTCCAAAGATTAACTTCTTCGACACTGCTCAATTTGCTGAATTTGTCGGATGGCCGAAGATGTTCAACAACGTTCCATTTCTCTCAGAGATTATCCAAGATGTCGAGCCGTAGTTTTCCAAAGGTTTCAAAAGATCGGACTAGTAGATAATGAATGATACAGTGAGTGAGTTTCTGAATTCCTACAGTTGCTGATCTCCTTATTAACATATTCTATCGTTACTTGAATTGTGCACAGACGGCCGGGTTGGTCTCAGGAAAGACTTTTCAGCTCACCATCCCACTTGAAGGTTTTCTCAAATAAATTTCCCGTTTCCTTGTATGAGATGTTTGAGACTGTTCGATTTTTCAGAGGTTACCGAAGATGTTTCATTTGCCGAATTAGTCGGATTCCCGAGGGTTGTCTTCTTCGGGAGTACTCGATTTTTTCGAATTACTCGGACTTTCGCAGGTCACCGAAGATGACTGTTCCATTTGTCGAATTAGTTGGATTTCCAAATACTGACTTCTTGAACGATGTTCGATTTGATGTCGCATTTCCGAAGATATTCTGAGCAGGTTTTGGTGACAGTGCTCGAGTCGAATTTCCGGAGATCGGGTGTTCAACATTGTTTAAGAGGTTATCACAGGTAACCGAAGATGCTCTTTTCGTCGAACTAGGCGGATTTCCAAAGATTAACTTCTTCGACACTGCTCAATTTGCTGAATTTGTCGGATGGCCGAAAATGTTCGACAACGTTCCATTTCTCTCAGAGATTATCCAAGATGTCGAGCCGTAGTTTTCCGAAGGTTTCAAAAGATCGGACAAGTAGATAATGAATGATACAGTAAGTGAGTTTCTGAATTCCTACAATTGCTGATCTCCTTATTAACATATCCTATCGTTTCCTGAATTGTGCACAGATGGCCGGGTTGGTCTCAGGAAAGACTTTTCCGCTCACCATCCCACTTGAAGGTTTTCTCAAATAAATTTCCTGTTTCCTTGTATGATCTCTTCAAGACATTTCCTGGCCAGGAATCACTCCAATATGAATCCTTATAGGCAACAATTAAAACCAGACTTCTCCTCAGTAGACTGTTGCGATACGGATATGCATGTGATGAAGGTATACTGCACAGTAATCAGCGATTCAAGTACATATAATTTCGTGTGTGTGATGATAAGTGTCTTGCCCAAGACCAAAACAAAATGACCCTGACTTAACCTAAACTGTTGACCCGGAGTTCAATGGCCTGAGCATCAAACTATCCCACAGATGTCTTTTGATGAGCTCACATTTTTCATATCAAAAAACTTTCCTGAACGAGAATCGAGGACCTGCAGGCTGGTACAAACCTTCGATGGTATAAAAGCAACAGGATCCATCTGTCCAAGTTGAAACTGTCCAACCTTTATATGATAGAATTCGAATACATCCTCTTTAGTAAAGTCATTATATATGATACTCCTCCATCACCAGAGCCTTGGACACCCAGAACTGATCTCATCTGATTCCTGCCAAGATACATGTGTATGGGTTATTGACCAAGCTTGTTCGGTCAAGATGCATGGCTGGATACTCATGACCAAGTTCTTTTTTTGCATGCATATATATTTATGGACCGAGATGAAATCTTGTTCCATAAACATGCAAAAAAAAAAAACAATGAGGCCAAAATCCAGTCATCTTAACCAAACAAGCTTGGTCAATAAAGGATTTATTGTATGGGATAAAACACCAAAAAAAATGATCTTTGTACTTGTTTAATTATCTTCAAGGACTGATAGGGAAGTCTGGGCGTGCAAAATTCAGTTGCACGTGCACCCTTATCCTGATTGGGTAATGAAATACAATCATTTTATTGATTTACATTTTTAATGGGTAAAAGTCTAAATTAGCAAATGTATGAGGCTGCTCAAACTCCTCGAAGCCGTGTTTTAAACAATTTTAGTGATCCGGCCTCTGCTTCTGGGAAAAATTTCTTGCGGGACACAGCGCGTAATCCCGAGTGGACAAGATAGCTCCATCCTGCCCGCTTGGGTAGCCAATCACAGTGCAGGATTTGGTTCATCTTCTCCACTCACAGAGTTAATTATAGCCATTTATATCAAATAACCAAATCAATGCGCACGCTCTGATTGGTCAATCAGCTGTGGGTTATTGTGCTGGTAAACCCACAGAAAATCGCGCGTCTTCTGAATTATTATATAAAAGCAATAGATCACAAGTTTTTTATGAGTTATAGGCTGATAAACCACTTGGGATGTTGGTAGAACACTTGAAGAATTCATAAACCACTCGCCTGCGGCTCGTGATTTACAAATTCTTCTTGTGTTCTACCAACATCCCGCGTGGTTTATCAGCTTATAACCCACAGAAACTTGTGGTTTATTGCTTAAATAATTAACAATTATTCACCGAAGTGAAGGTGAATAGTGGTGGATATTTACCGAGCCACGAAGCGGCGAGGTTAATATCCACCACTTTCCCTGACACTGAGGTGCATAATTGTTTTAGTATATACCACACAAGCTGAATAACTAGTGGCCCAAAGAGTAACTTTACTTGAGAAAATATACCGACAAAAGCCATTTTGTTTTTCTTCGGCTGCTCGGAGGTGAATAGTACTTGGCTAATCACCTCCGAGCTATCCAATCAGCACGCGCGAAAAGTACTATTCACTTGTGTGGTATATACTAAATAAAAATATTTCAAATCATGAACAAAATAACACACAATTGCTTGAAAATTATTCATTAAATTTCTCTTGTCATGTTTACTTTGATATCAAATTAAACTCTCAAGGAGAAATTCAGTATCTCTGTGCTCCCATCATTTTCTTTTTCCATCCCTACTTTAATCTCATGTGACCCTGAGGCTCTTGTGGAATGTGGTCGCCCTAGCTCCGAGGGTTTTTCTCCGGGTTCTCCGGTTTTCCTCCCTCCTCAAAAATCAACATTTCTAAATTCCAATTCGATCGGGAATTCGAGGGCCACGGGTTTGTCAGTCGAAGACTGTTATGTGCTACCCTCGTTAAACAAAGTCAATTTATTTATTTATTTAAGTCTGCCATATTATTTGGAATTTTTACTAAGCCACTGATGAACTTTGGTCCTCTGACCCATTCCCACATATTTCAGATCACTGATGGGATCACACACGACATCATTGCCTGAAGATTCAATATTTAATTACTACTGGATAAAGTTGAGTTGAATTAGCAATGAAATAAAAATGAATTGACCTTCATCTCTCTATCAAACACCTGCATGAGTAACATGGACCAGTGTCCTTTCTGTCTAATAAGCTTTTCAGCCAGATCACCATTAAATAAGGAATCAGCCGTCTGACTAACAAGTGCCAGGGTATTCTTTATATTGCTACTAATTAGTAAACAAAATGGAATTTTGGAATTTTTTCCATACTAATCATAAATGCACATGAACAACTGGTACAGCTGTAACTTTTAAGGCCCTTGTTAAACAACGCACGATAGTCCATGATACTTGTTATGCACACTTCTGTTTGACCACCAACTATTATGAGCTATTATGGTGGTAATCATTGACTGTCATCATTCCATTTGAGCTTGTATAAATTCTCCATAACAATTGCAATTGATACTAGTTCTCCAGTTTGACCACAAGATGTGATAGTTTGTGACAGCTGACGATACTGTACGTAGTTAGGGGAGAATGAACACAGTTATAATCGCATAAAAACAATAACAGCTTAGTTATCATCTTACCAGGGCTAGCCTGGCTCCACCGAAAGGTACATGCAGTAGTTGTCTTGTAAAGGCAACAGTCGGGGTATCAGTGAGTAGCCGCAAAAGAACATGTCTGATTTTTTCATTTTAATAAGTCCATCTTTGAACTCTCAGAAATGAGAGAAGTACGTATTCTCACAGCATCAAAAGGACCCAGAAAAGGGAATGGTTGAATTAGGAAAAACTGCCAGCAGTACACAAAACATAATGGATGTTTCTTGGAATAGAGAAATTTGATACTGCATCAAATAAATTTTATAAAAGGCATTAATTAAGGCTGCCTCAGCCATGCACACAAGCAAAAAAAGTGTGAAGTAACAATCCCAAATACTGCAAATCTTAGATACACTGTAAGTATCCAGACTTACACGTTGCACATGTCTGCATTCTAACCTGGCAGTTGTTTCAATTTCAGAATTCCCGCTGTCAGTGTCATATGTCACCACCAGTTTTGATGTTTGTATACAAGTGTATTTTTGGTAAGAAACCAGGAGTAATTCCGTCTTCCGCAGTTACCACAGCACATTCACTCTGATTGTGGAAACACTCGCCTGCGGCTCGTGTTCCCACAGCATTTCTCGTTCTCCCAAACTTCCACTGGCTCAAGTGCGGTGTAAAACGAACAATCATTGCCTATTGTTTTACCCTTTTCTTATGATGCAAATGACTTCTTGTTCATCTTTTTGCTTTTGTCCTATGCATTATGACGTCACCTGTGCCGTTTTACATGAATCATAAACCCTTTCACTTGTGTTTTCATGGAAAACAAAATTAGGCCATTCACAAACGCTGATAATACCACCCTCTCGCCACTGACCCACCTGGGAATTGCATCATTGAATGGGTTTGAAACCCGTTTACAGCAATTTCACTGAATTTCAAGATTTTAATGCCTTGTTGTACATGGGTCAAGTATTTGTCATTTATATGTGGAAGAAAATTTGTTTCGCACCATAGATATGCCCGACTTCTTAACTAGAGATATTCTCTTGACTCTTTAACAATTAGACCCGTAGCCCGAAAGGGCTACGGGTCAATAGCCCATGAGGCGAAGCCGAATGGGCTATTGACCCGTGGCCCTTGAGGGCGAAGGGTCTAATTGTTTTAGTATCACCCAACTAGTCGGACAGAAAAGGCAGTAATAAAGTTAGCGAATGCAAGTTGAAGAAATATTTATTTGGGGGAAAAAACGAAAGAAAAACCGGCGAATTTCGCTACTCGATGACTATTACCATTAGACCACTAGTAGCGTAGCCAATCAAAATGCAGGATTTGCATTAGACCACTAGTTGGGTGATACTAATAGGTAATAGTCTCTCCCTCGGTCTTCCTTAGAGCAATTTTTTTTTAATGAAATCCTTCATCACTCAACCACTGCTTTATGACACTATCTTTATCACTATATCCTATCATTTCTCGATCCGTCATGGATTTTAAAGGTACATTTCTTTCGCAGGCAAATTCTAAGTTCTATAAGTAATTTACTTTTAATGTAACGTGTTTTCGCTCACTAGCGAAAGAGTGTAACAGTATATGCAACCCCTGCTTGAAAACAGCCACTATCCTCTGGATCAGTTGAGTTCAAATCATCTGCGATGAATACTGACCCCGTCAGAATTCCTGAACCACATTATTTCGACCCTCTGGACTCATGTTTCCAAAGGATGGACGCATGGTACTCGTGCTACCTGCGTGGCGTGGTTTCCAACAAAGCGTACGGAAGCACCGAGTTCATTGACCAACCTTAACCTCGGGACGTGAAAGTAGACAAGCACCAAGTGGAGCGCGCGAAACTCTCCACCCAGCTGGGGAATACATCTTCGTCTGGGTTTGAATCCCATTCAAGCAAAGTGGAGCTCGTGGAACTATCCACCCAGGCTAGGAGCTGCACCTTTTAAATTTGGTTTGAAGTCCAGTTGCTGGCGAATGATCTTCGAATGGGTTTAAATCCTGTTCAATTTAAGTTGAGCGTGTAAAACCGCCTCAGTCAGTTGGCGAATGCATTTCCGAATGGGTTTGAATCCCATTCAAGTCAAGTGCGTTCAAGTTAAGTGGAACGTGTGAAACTCTCCACCCAGCTGGTGAACGCATTTTCGAAAGGGTTTGAATCCCGTTCAAGTCAAGTGGAGAGTGTGAAACTCTTCACTCAGCTGGCGAATGCATTTTCGAAAGGATTTGAATCCCTTTCATGTTAACTGGAGCGCGTGAGACTCTCCGGAGGGTGGCAAAGGTGGGCAAGGGGGGAGAGAAGATGCATTTTCATGGAAAATAAATTGTTCCTTTCACAATTCACAGAAAATAAAATCGGCATTTCACGTTTCACGCAAAAATAGCGCTTTTTTCTAGGATTTACGCAGCTTGTGATATTTGAAAAGTAACACTTATGGCACGGCCTTGTTAAATGTCTTTATCATCCGTAAGCTACTTGTCCTGTGCGAAGCAAAAAGAAAACCGAGCAACAACTGGAAGAGTCCAGTCACAGTCACGCAATAGTGTTAATTACTGTTGAAAATAACAGAAGGCACAATCAAAATCACAGTTCAGGACAAATTAAATACTTCTTTCTGATTTCGTGGAGTTCTATTTTGGGAGATCACGGTTCACGGCTTCTAATGAAATCATGATTCACAAGAAAACAACAAGCAATTTCACATTTCACGGAGAAAGAATTAGGCCATTCACGAATCCTGAAAATACCCTATACCACCCTCTCTCCACTGACCAAGCTAGGAATATTATCTTTGATTGGTTTGAATCCCGTTTACAGCAATTTCAATTTCAAGATTTTTATGTCTTGTTCTACATGGGCCATGTAATTTTTAGATGAAGATAACTTTGTGGTTTCTATTTGTTAATTTCAACAAATGATTAAGTCACGTTTTTGCAATGAAATGACTGGTTATTTTGTTTCTGTTTTCGGTTTGTTTCTTTGATCGTTTGTTTCTTATTTGAAGTTAATTTATAATCCTGGACCAGCAAGGCTTCAATCGATGTGCAAACCTTAGTCACCGGATGGCATTGTAAAATCCATGAGCCGTAATTTAAACCATGTCGAACGCTTTCCCATGGAGCAATATCACATTTTAAGTTGGTTTTTGTTCGATTTCATAGTTTTAGGCAGTAAAATGCATGATCAATCGTTTATAGTCACGTAATTAAGGAGAAAGTCACTAATTTTTACCTCTGTTGCAAGTTCGTGGTTTGAAGTGGTAAGTAGTTTGTAGTCTAATCAGAACGCAGGGTTGTCAGAACAGCAACAAGGTTATTTATTTCACACGAACGCAGTAATTCCACACAAGACTTCACAACAAGCACACGCTAGGCTTGCAAACTATAGTTCGACTTCCGTCACTCTTGTATAAACACGGCCTCTGCGAGATATCCACGTAACCTTTCTGTTACACTTCAACAAACACGACCTCTGTCGACACTTTACACACAACCTTCGTCACACCTCAAACACTAATGACTCACGAGATAATTCTTTCTAAACACTCCTGGCATGGGCGTAGTCAGGATTTTTCAAAGGGGGGGTCACACTGAGTCATACAGAGGGTACTCAGCAGATTGTCACCTGAATATTGTAGGTTGTTTGCTTACAAAAAGGCTTCCAAAGGGGGGGGGGGTCACGAGCACCCCAGGACCCCCCCTTGGCTACGCCCTTGCCTGGGAAAAACCACCTAAAAACTTCACCGATTCGCTCATATACTTTACAGCATAAGGTTCTAGAACATGCACTGAGATTTTTGTCAAACTTTGCCTATTGATTGTTTATATTATAGGAACTTAAATTTTGAAATAAAAATGAGGGGTCCCCATGTTCGTTTAGGAGCAACAGCACCTTGTTTATTCCATATAAATCTTTATAATAGTACCATGATTATAGTCACAATTGCTTGCTAAATTCACGTTTTCGACGATTGCTTCATGCTCAACACTGAGAATTGGCCCATATTTATTTTACATAGAGAAATTTATTACTCGATTGAAAACAACGGAAAAAAATGACAGGTCACCGTACTCGTTTTCGAGAAAACGGCGATTTACCTCCATGGCGAGCTCGAGGTTGAGCCGCAAAGAAAAAGCCGCCTACTGCGCGCGCTAATGACGCGTGAAATTATGCGCAGTAGGGATGCGCAATGCAACACTGGGGAATGACCTTGAATATGCAAGAAGATTCTAGACTAAATTAGCATATACACGAACCTTCCGAGTCACGCAATTATTTTTCGTAACAACCTGAACAGATCTAATTGCTCTGAATTGATCCAAGTTTGCGGTCAGGGTTAGAAAAAGATCAACTTCTCTAGTTGGTGGTGTTTCTGTGGAACCTCAATGATCTATAAATTAATTATTTCCAGGAAGTTGATGTTTGTATGTCAGTCAAGACTACTTAGCTTTTCAATTGTTGTATCCAAACAGTCTGTTTGCTTTCTGGCCTTTTTCCACTCCAGCGGTGTCATATGTTGTACCCAAACTGTCACCAGGGCGTAGTTTTCCTAATGTGAAGAAAATAATGAACATGTAAAGTCGTTAACAATCAAAGTTATAGATGAAACGTAACAAAGCGTCTGGATTAGTGTTGCTTAGTAGCTTTTCGGAATGATTAGTTTACTGATAAAACATTTCGAAATATTCTTTTCGTTCGAGAAAAGAATTCAAGAGCGCAAAACTCGCTATCTGGCATCGAGTGACTGTGTGCCTTAGAAATCGAGACAAAAATTATCTATTCTACGTCTTGTGATGGTAGTACCGTTGTTCAGGAAATTACAGAGGAAAGTTCAATTATGGACATGTCATTTGTAGTTATTGGGAAGCACTTTCGTGATCGTAACAGTACTACATTGTTCGTAAAAACAGAAACTGACTAAAAATAATGACGTACTTAGTGTCCACAAAATAATATTATTACCTCTTTTTAAACAGTTTCCTCCGATTGTCCTTCCTCTAGCTTCTTGAGTCTATCAATCGGCAAGTTGATAACTGCGGTATCCATAGGCTTTGTAAAAAAAAAGTGGCATAGATTTCATCACAGTTTTCTGGTTGATGGCGAAGGCTGACAAAGTTCACTTATGAAATCCTAGATATTCTGAGAATGGTAGGTCCAGCATATATTGAATTATAACCCACCCATTAATTTTTGATTGATTTTATTGGCTACTTTACGTCACGTGATCTAAATTGCCGGACAGGTATCACGCAATAACCCCCGCCCGCGTCGATATTTGTCCTCTGATTGTTTCCGTCGAGGAAAAACAGTCAGCCCAAGAATTTCAACTTTTCTTTTCTCTTATTTAATATGGAAGGAAACCAAACTGGTGTTACTGAGTCTAGCGATGATTACATTAAAAAGCTGATGGCAAGTGCTGTTCCGGAAAGTACAATAAAGTCACCAAAATACGCTGTCAATGT
>JAHPZR010037102.1:17500-29763 GCA_019787425.1 Platygyra sinensis
GGGTTGTATTCGATTGCATTTGTGGATTTAGTTCCAGTTGCGACAGAAAAGGTCAGTAGTATCCGGTCGAATATTGTTTGGAATCAGTGGAAGAGTACTCTGAAGGAAAGATCCATAAGAGTGAACCTGAACCAGAGAACGGAAATGTAAATACTGTGTACTTTGTTAATCAGGCCAGGGGAAATACTCGAATCAGTCGCACGGAGTTTGTTTACGCGATCAACGAGCATGCGATTGCAAATGTTTACTCAGTTATATTTGAGCTTCCTGCTTAGAATAATGTTCGAAAAAAATATACTTTTACAAATTAGCTTTTGCACTTAAACATTACAAGTCAATGTGACAATATTAAGCACAAAATTTGAAAGCTGATGTAAATTTTTAGTCCTGTTAAACTTGTGAGTCTACGGAAACTGGTGCCGTCACGCAACGCAGTCTTCAATCAGACTGGCATGGACTTTGTCACTGAAATATCTTTCTGTAAAACCCCGGTTGTTGATGAAAAAAGGTTGGTTTTTAGAGGTTGAGAGTCAGCTAGGGAAATCATTTAAGGTATCTGTATTTAAAAATTATTCCTCGAGCCCGAATGGGCTCTAAGTCAATAGCCCATGAGGCCGAAGGCCGAATGGGCTATTGACTCAGAGCCCATGAGGGCGAGAGGAATAATCGTTTTAGTAAAATCCAACTAGTTGGTCAAAAAAATATCGAGGCATAACATCTTTCGCTAGTTAAAGCCATTGTTTTGGTTTTCAAAGCCGGTGCTTTTCGCTACTAGTGGGCTATAACAAATAGCCTACAAGTAGCTCAACCAATCAGACCGCAGCATTGATAATAGACCACTAGTTGGATTTTACTAAAAACATTTATACGGCGTCGAACGCACTCTCATAATCTTTGATTACTACTAGTATAGAAGTAAAAGTTTACTTGTGGCAAGTCTAAGTGGAGGCGTTCAAGACATGCGGCATGTAAGCATTAACTTTAAATGGCACCCTGGAACCGGAAATACTCAGGCCCTGTCCACACTATGCCAGAAAAATTTGAAGGATGTTAATCACTCCGAAAACGCATCAGAAAAACATTAATTATTACAGTGGAACCTCTATTTAACGAAGTCCTCGATATAACGAACAATACTCTATGTCCCGGCCAAAGTTACAGTAAAATGTATGAAATAGAACCTCGATATAACGAATTCCTCGATATAACGAACATAATCCGGAAGCCCAAACGAGATTTCCTTAGCAACAGACTTGTAATTAAGTTTCTCCCCCCTCAAACCCATGAAATTGCAGGACACGAACTCAAAAGATAATCTCTTTTTGAAAGATATCAGTTCTTTCAAAAGAAGAATAGAGTTTATGAGCTCATGAAAACGTACCGTGTTTATTGGAGATAAAACTTTGGTACCATCTAGTGTACGTGTTTACTAAAATGGAAACGTTCGTTGACCTCAGTGAGTCCATAATATAAAGGTAGTGATGGTTTTTCAAGCTCGGGAAACTGTGAAAAGAAATCCTTCAAGTTTAGCTATGGTTTTCTTGACTGAAGAATGTGATGTATCAGGGGCGGATCCAGGATTCTTCTTATGAGGGGGTGCACCTCTAAGGAATGACGTCACTGACCGGTGAGGTAAACAAATTTAAAAAGCGAATACGAAGAAGGCTTCATCTCAGGCGGGGAGGGTGGGGCGTGCGTATCCCCTGCACCCTCCCCCCAGATCCGCCCCTGTGTGTCATGGAAAAAAACACCTAGTTGATTATTGGTTTATTCTCTTTTGATCAAAACGTCTGTCAATATATTGTTACTGTTTGGAGAAACAAGCTACTGATCAACCAGAAGAATTCAGAAGCACTGAAACACCGTTTACGTTGGTTTGTCACGTTCAACTGAAAAGAAAATACTTATGCCAATGTAATGGAATAATTTCTGCAACTTGTACTCGCTTGGAAAATGGTTGCTCATCAGTTGAAGGCCCCAATTCTGATTTTCTGTTTCCAGTGTCACCCGTTCTTCCGCTCTATTAATTGGGAGGATCTTTATTCTAGAAAGGTGGAACCCCCATTTAAACCAAATATTGTAAGTATTTTATTCTTTAATCCTATACAGCTACATCAAACAGGCTGAAAGTTAAATTTTCTGGTCAAAGATTAGAACAATCAAATATGTTATGTGTTGTCCAATCAGCTGTTTTTATTCACAGACTGGGGAGGAGGACGTAAGTCAGTTTGATAGTAAATTTACCAGACAGACACCTGTTGATTCTCCAGTGGATTCAATGTTGAGTGAGAGCGCAGATAAAATATTTCAGGTAAGGATAAAATTAACTTTAACATCCTGTTAAGATAATAGTGCAATGCATCCTTGACCTTACAAACCTGTTTAGTGCCAAGATGTGTTTTAGCACATGATTACCCAAGATTATTGCTACAACTTCTTAGAAGAAAAAGCCTTATTTTGTTGTGGTTTTAAAATTCAAAATGAGTGACTGTAAGTATCTTAACATACCATGAAGTTCCTTAGTGGGGACAACATTATAAGAACAAGTGTAACCATTCTCTAAGTGAAAACCATTAGCAGAGAGGTACATGTACATACAGGGACTGCACTGAATCTAGCTGGGTATACCAACATGGTATCTCTTTTATTGTTTACCAGGGCTTCACATATGTGGCACCTTCAGTTATGGATTCATTACATAGAGAAATACCCATGTCTCCCTGGAGATACACAAGGTATTAAAACTACATTTTTTTTAGTCATCCAGGACGAGTAAATTTTCCTTCTGGGCAACTAATTTTTGAGTCCCACTCTTGATGGGCAAGGAATTCAGGCAAGCTGTCTGCCAACTTAATCATTAAAAGAGCAAACTAAGAGTTTGAGAGCTACTTGTCCTAAGGGCAAGCTGGAGATCAAGTCTTTTTTAGAAAAGATTCAATGTATTTTTGTGCAGGCTAGTGTCGTGCAATGATTTGCCTTCTTTCCACTAGAAAGAAAGCTATAAAGTCATACTGTAGCTATGGCTTTGCTGAGATTGTTAAAGAAATGAAAATGGACTGTGGCTCTTAAGTTTTTTTGTCTTGCTTTACAGATCCCCAAGAAAAAATACACAGCCTATGAGGTAATCATTATTTTCAAAAAAAATTTTTGGCAATATCTGAAGGAGAAAGTCTTTGAAGTTTTTTTTTTTGCAATGGAAGAATAAAAGATGCAAATGCAGATCTAACAGTACTGGAAAAATGGCCACAACCTTTGCGTTACCGGTGTAATGCTCTACCAACTGAGCCATCAAAGCCACATGAAGCGGTCGTGTCTGGGTTCGGCCCTTTATGTTCAGTGGATGTAGTACTCGGCTTAAGTATATGAATTCCATGTTAATAGATGTCCAACAGTAGCATTATTTAATTGTTACTGTTGGACATCTATTAACATTTATTTGCATTTATAATGTACATGTAGTGAAATAACTACCAACAGTGTATTGTATAAAATGAGTTACAATGTTTATTTTGAATTTTCATGCAGTGGTTTGGGATTTTTCTGTGGCATGTAATTATGTTTCTGGTTGGGTTCCTGTCAGCAAATAAAACCTTGTGCAGATTATAATTCAGAACTTCATTTTGTTCTCAAAAAGCTGTGATCATTTTAACTGCCATTCTGACTGGTAATTTTGCTACATTGTTGGTCGCAGAAGTTATGTCAGACTGAGTACTTCATTAAAAGATTAAAGCATTTCCCAGACTTTTTTCCATTTTACATCAGCAAAGTGTATACCTAAGCCATTGTATTTCTCTTAATAGCTTCGTTACTCATTATATGTTTCCATCAGATACACGAAACAGTGTCTTTAGTCGTTCCTATTATTACTACTTTGTTGCCTTGGAAGTTAGCTTCTAGGTTATAGCTGAGAGGCAGTTTCCTTCGACTTGAGTTGCTTTTAAGTCTGTTGTTAGTAACATATGTAATTAGAGATAATTCACAGCACCTGCAAGCTGTTGACAAACCAGATTTTGTCTAACCAATATGACAGTAGTTCAAAACTGAAAAGCAACCAACCTAGCCAGACTTCATATTGAACAGCCTGTTTTATCACTATAATTGTTGTGACTTCATTACTTTCTAAGAGATGTTTTCGCAACTTCATGTTTTTGCAAAGGTTCTTTGGAAATTAAATACAGAGGTTATTATGAGGGTGCTAGAATCAGAATATTATAGAAAGTTAATTAATTTTTTACTTTTAACGGGAATGATTTTACATTACAACAGAGCAGCAGCATTTCATTATCTTTTTTGGATTTATGTCCTATCTTAATTACCAAAGTGCTCCATTGCTTTTGCATCCTTGTGGCTGATCAGTAGCTTGTTTCTCCAAACAGTAACAATATATTGATAGAGAGACATTTTATCAAAAGATAATAAACCAATGATCAACTAGGTTTTTTGCCAGGATACATCATATTTTTCAGTCAGGAAGACCATAGTTTATATTTGGGACTTAGGTTAAACTGTGTAATGTGTAAACCATGGTGCTTGCATAAATGATCATAATTTGAAATAATAGCTGCAGGATTTCTATTCTTTGTAATACAATGAATCAAAACAATCACCATTTACATATCAAAAGTCACAAAGCAATACTGACTTTGTTTTGCCTTTGAAATTAATCTTAAATTTTCTGTTTTTGTATCCAGTTATTTAAGTGTGTTTTAAATAAACTAATTTTAAACAATTTTTGCCAAATAGAGAATTTTACCAGTTTTGTGACATATGGAACTTGGTAATAATTGCTTGTGCTGTTTACAGTTTATTTTTGTGGCCGCTATAATGTTTATGGTTTAATGGCTCCACTTCATGTTTATAATAAGCAGCTAATGTTCAATTCTCTAACTTTTCACTAACTTCCTCTTCTGCGTGTCTTCCTATAGCCCCGCCAAGGTTAAGGAAAATGGCTACAGTCAGTTTGGGTTTGAACAGTCGTGGCAACCAAACAGAACAGTTACTCCATTAACCAAGACAGCAGCTATGAAGACACTTGACTTTAACTCATCAAACTCTGTTGCTATGGATACTTCTCATGGAAGTGATAAAGTTCTTAATGGCACTGATAGTCTGTTACAGTGCGGCAACCCTTCCCTTGCTCATTCCACTATCACTAACTCAGCTCTTCAAATGACGTAACCTTTAATTTATGCTAGATATGCTTAATTAATAATTGAGTTGTTATTCAATCATGATAATGTAATAATTATTTTACTACATTAGCATGATTGAATTCTGCATAATTTTTACTAAATGGCAATATGATGTTGGCTCAGAATCTTTGGTTAATGCTAAAGGTCTTGTAACAAAGTAAAACAATTTTGTTCTTTATAAATTTCTTCTTGAAGATAGATTTAGTCATTTCGTACAGAAAAACTTTGTCAACTGTAGCATGACTTGTAGACAGGAATCAGTTAGCGAGTTAAATAAGGGGAAAGGTAAAGGCTTTTCGTGGGTGTGTGTTTACTGTGTGAAAGAAAGCCGACAGAATCCTCGAAACTGTGCATGGAAGATCTACTTAGTTTGCTGATATCCACTAAGGTGTCTGAAAGCAGATAATTTATTACCAGTTTCTTTGCTGTGGAACAAGTAGCTAGTGTTGGAATCTGAATATCTACAGGTTACAACACAAACTCTACTTACATCCTGGTTAAGATAACATGAATATTCATGCTATGATATTGAGTAGCATAGTCGAATGTTTCTCCTAGTCTTTCCTTCATTTCCTCTATCACAAGAGCTTTATATGCCGTGTAGAGACTTCTTTTATTTATTGGCTTGGCAAAATTTAAGGTATTGTAACAAAGGCTGGTCCGCTTGTAATAATGCTGTCTAGATGTAGATATGAAGTTATGGGTCATTTTAGATAAGCTTTAATAACCAATTTTATTATATGGCACTCTGTGACAAGGACTAGGAACTACCAAATTCAAGAATTTGATTGGCTGAAGTCGATATTGAAAGCGGTCTAGATTTTCCCCTCTAGACTGGTAATGTTTTGCAGTGAAAAGGTTGCAAACTAAAATCCAAAATCGTTGACTTTTTTCGTCTGTCGATATTTATTTATAAAAGTTCCAAGAAGCCTGCTGAGAAAATAAGTCAAGATGACGAGCAAACTTTGGCAGAATTAATTCTGCTCATTGTCGTTCGCAAACAAAATGTCAGTTAGTACAAAACAGTCACATTTAACAAATTAAATTGTTTTTGTCTGCGCCATATAATAAACATCTTATTAACCAAACTTAGTCTGTATGGGAGAATCTTGACCGAGGTCGTGATTACGGGCCGAACACAGTGAGGTCTATACACACAACCAAGGTCAAGGTTCGCCCATACAGACTGACTAAGCTCGGTTAATAAGAACTAAATAAAGTAGATTTTGCGATGCTGAAATGTTGATCGAATGATTATGGAGAGCTCTAATAATTTATTTTACTGTAATGGAAATTAGCAATAGTTATGAAATTTTGTTTTTGATGAAATGCTGAATTGACTTGTTTTCAGCATTTACTTTTGTCAATGCAAGAAAGCATATAGTTCAACTCTATAAATAATTTATTAGAGACTTCCTGGCAAATGACTGGTTTCTGCAAGAAAAGAGAATATATTTTTTACAAAGGCGATATATAATGCAGCACTTTAAGATTTTAGGATGTTTTAGTGTCAGTTTTAATTGATTATTGAGGCAAATTTATCTATCCCCGAATTGCATCCAAAGAACCGTTGATTGTGCTGCAATCTAGGGTACAAACCGTAATGAGATTTGAGCACTTGTAGAAGCTTAAGCTTATGTGTAAAATTTTTATTTCACAATTACCACAAGCACAGCATCGCACATCACACCTTTAAGCTGATCTTCTGTTAGTGAAAAGTCTTCTCGTTTAAGAGGTTTTCCTTCGCCATTATCAAGTAGAATATTCGTCATCTTTTTCTAATTTCGCTCTAACATAATTTTCATACTTCAACCGTTTTATGGGTAAAATTTAAAGATTCAGCAAGTCTGTCAGACAGTTTTCGGAAAGTAACTCTGAAAAAAATGGAACGTGTGTTTTACTTATTTGACTGAATGTTATTCGTATATAACTCGCTTTAGTAGTTAAATTTAGTAGGAAAATATGAGGTTTACAAACTCGGAACAACTAGACAGATGCTAATCTCATTTTGACTTCTAAGCAAACTACCTAGCCACTTCAGTAAACTAATTTGTTATATGATTATTACTGCCTGCTGGACAGACATGCTATTTTAACTGATATTTTCTGACCTTACGCGTTTCAGTAATCAATATATTTATGATAATTTGCAAGATGATTTAGATTTCATCAATCATCGTACTTTTAATTCCTGAGACTTTCTGGAATGTTTTCACGCTGTTCTTGGTTTGACAAAAAACGTTTATCAGTCTCACTTTGTCATATTTGTAAGTTTAAATTACCTGACAATCCTGAATATGTCAAATTTAAGTTCAGGAAGCTATTCTGTTGCTGGTTAAAACTCTTCTGTTTGCAAGAGTAAAATACAAATGGCGAAAAATTCTTAATGCTTAGATGTCCTTTTATTGTGAAGTAATTTTCATCGGCGACCCTATTAGTTAAATAATATTTATCTTGAATATTGTAGGCACTATTTATTAAGAAATTTAAAGTACACTTGTTTCCAGGTGCAAGTGGAATCAAGGGATACATTTTTGCACGGTCGCATTGGATCTCGGGAAAAATAGTATTTAAAATTGTCCGTAATTTTCCCAAGATCCTCTTCGTCCTCTTAAATCCTTTCCCATAATTCCACCGTTTCCACTTGTAGGGACTGGAAAAGGATCGTGTTGCCAAGCTGTAGTTTATGCTTTTCTACAAAAAATTTAGGAAGCCACTGTACCATATAAAATAAGTTAGATTATTTTATCTTAATAGTCACACGTCTTAAAGATTTGTTGCAACAATAAAATTTGCTCGGCGTATTCTCATTACTATCCCTTGTTTTGAACACCAAGTAGTACGCTCACTTAGGTCACTCTGTTCTTATCATGAGGCGAAGTTTGACATTTTGCTCGCAAACTATACCTGTTTGACGTCTAAGTCCCGGTAGTGTCATATGGCACGAAATGTTATCATAAGCTAATATTTGGCTAATTCATTTCATATTTGGACACCAAAAGGATCTTTGAGAGATCTTCACATTATAAGCATAAAATCATACCTCCTCCTAAATCAGGCTTAATTGATAACCACCCCTCAAGTTTTTGAAACTTATGCGCTTTACAGTTTTACGGTCAAGGGAATATCCGATAAATGTCTGTGCACCTATATTGTTTAGGGACACCCGATATATTCAACAAATAAGGTTTTTTTGAACGTTTTCTTTTTTTTTTTTCACTTTGCAGACTCCCAAATTCAATTTGTGATTTCTTGTATTCTGTTGTGGTGATTTAAGACATACTCAAACAAAGCGTTTTAACTATAATATGGGTGACAAAGTACTCCTTAATTTTGTCGCGAAATTTCAGCGATAATTTTTAGTTTCACGTGTAAAATTACAAAATTGCTTTGGCAACGTTTGGCAGAAAAATTTATCGAGATAATAAGTTAAAAACCAACGATGGTGAGCTTGATAGGCCATTTCCGAGTTGCTTTTCGCCTCTGTATTAAAACGAGTCTAAGTGCGAAACCATTCACGAAAATGAGTTTCGCCTGCAGTTTCATTTTCATGCAAATCAAACTGATTGTCATAAGAGTGGTTTCGCACTTGGATTCGTTTTGATACAGAGGCACAAGGGAACTCGGAAATGGCCTATTTGTCACCCGTTACATTAATACTCGTGAAATTGTTTACTAATTTCATTCGTCGCAATTTGACTAGCCATACGAAAACAGGAGCATGTGATATGCTCCTGACTAAAACCATTTTTCCATTTTGGATTGTCTCGGATGTACGTTTGTCAATGCTTTCGTCATCTTTTCGTGGTGATTGTTATGAATATCAAACGATTCTTGCAGTAGCAACCGAAGCATTTTACTGGAGTTCAATTTTTGGAGAACATTTTACCTAACCATGAAACAATGGAATAACCTGCCTCAAGATAGAGAAACCCTTGGGACAGGGGTGGGGTTAATACCTGATGGTTTCTTTTTACTGTCCACCACAGCCAAATCCTTGCGTGGACGTACTATTTTGTACCCTGGGGTTAAATAATAACTTTTGCTTTTTTCCTTGTTGAAGATTGTTTCCCCAAAGTAACTGATGTCATCATTTATTCCTTGCAGTATGGAATGAGCCAATATTTGACAGGACAGTGGGTGTCAAATGGACAATGTTTCCACTTGGATACTTGCGTGACAGTCGGGATGTTAGCGTCACGCTGAATGAATTGATGCTGAGCTATACACTGGATTAGAAACTAGTGCTAGTTGACGGGATTTCTTTCAACTGAGTCGCTCTCGAAGCAAACAGTACCGTTGCGTTTCTCTAGAACTTATTTTGTAAAGTGAACAGTTCAGCTTCTAAGATTGCAGTTTTTCAATGTCAATGCGGTTCGCATAATTTAAAGAAAGTTTTTTGACGTTTTTATGCCAGTTTCAAATTGTGGAATTTTCAAACGTGGTAACGCAGTCAAGTAATGGACCAATTTTCAGTCTAACACTATAGACCTCAGAACGAGGCTATGGGGAATAAACCCCACAAACTCTAGTTATTCCCCAGAGCCTCGTACTGAGGTCAATTTGTTTGGGGCAGAATGCACGACCCAGTCACATGGTACAAAATCACACATGCTAGTGAGCAAGCTGCGCCGTGGGACTTCCAAAACAAAGGCAGGTATACTGTGCAACTTGCTTTCCAGCATGTGTGATTTTGTACCACTGCGACCGGGTCGTGCAAAGGGCCTATTTTAATATATCGAAATTGGTCTTCTCCCAGTGCTCTCTCCCGTCAAGAAAGTTCAAGGAAGAGAGGTCTCTGGGGATGAATTGTGTAATGCAGACTGTAGACGACGTCACGTGAAAAAGGCAGACCTTACAGTGTGTAAATGACCGCTTAAAACCTACTTACAGACATGTGAGCAGGTTAAAATTTTAGTGAAACATCAAATTTGCACCATAGTATTACCAAACGTAAAATAATTTTTAGCGCAAGCCGATGCAAACTTTGACCAGCAGCTTCGCTTCGAATGCCCTCCTAAATTTGCTGAGGAATTAAATCTCTTAAAATAGCCTTCTAGTTTCTCGTCATCCTAATTTAATATCATCGAAACGAAAGTACTATTTAATTTTTTAGCAGTTCAAATTACCTCAGTTATAGCAGGGACATATTTTGTTGCGCTTTTCATTATGTTTGAAGAGCAAAGTTTCCTGCCCAATTTTACATTATTGTTTTCACACATTATGCGAAATAAATTTGTATGGTTAGTGACTTGGTGTCAATAAAATTCGTTTTAATGGTTAAAGTATGTGGTATGGTGCACTCTTTGTGGAAGGAAGAAGTGGGGGAGAACAAAACAGAAAACTCGTCTTTTCACAGTCTCCCGAGCTTGAAAAACCACTACTTTTATGGACACACTGAAGTCAAAGAACGTTTCCTTTTGATTAACCATGTACACTAGATGGTTTTTTCTTTTCTATTTATTCATAACACTAAACTTACTTAAGGTATCGCCTAACAAAACAAAGGAACATCAAGTTGCAGAAATCATTCCATTACATTGGCATAAGTATTTTCTTTTCAGTTGAACGTGACAAACCAACGTAAACGGTGTTTCAGTGCTTCTGAATTCTTCTGGTTGATCAGTAGCTTGTTTCTCCAAACAGTAACAATATATTGACAGACGTTTTGATCAAAAGAGAATAAACCAATAATCAACTAGGTGTTTTTTTCCATGACACACAGGGGCGGATCTGGGGGGAGGGTGCAGGGGATACGCACGCCCCACCCTCCCCGCCTGAGATGAAGCCTTCTTCGTATTCGCTTTTTAAATTTGTTTACCTCACCGGTCAGTGACGTCATTCCTTAGAGGTGCACCCCCTCATAAGAAGAATCCTGGATCCGCCCCTGATACATCACATTCTTCAGTCAAGAAAACCATAGCTAAACTTGAAGGATTTCTTTTCACAGTTTCCCGAGCTTGAAAAACCATCACTACCTTTATATTATGGACTCACTGAGGTCAACGAACGTTTCCATTTTAGTAAACACGTACACTAGATGGTACCAAAGTTTTATCTCCAATAAACACGGTACGTTTTCATGAGCTCATAAACTCTATTCTTCTTTTGAAAGAACTGATATCTTTCAAAAAGAGATTATCTTTTGAGTTCGTGTCCTGCAATTTCATGGGTTTGAGGGGGGAGAAACTTAATTACAAGTCTGTTGCTAAGGAAATCTCGTTTGGGCTTCCGGATTATGTTCGTTATATCGAGGAATTCGTTATATCGAGGTTCTATTTCATACATTTTACTGTAACTTTGGCCGGGACATAGAGTATTGTTCGTTATATCGAGGACTTCGTTAAATAGAGGTTCCACTGTAATAATTAATGTTTTTCTGATGCGTTTTCGGAGTGATTAACATCCTTCAAATTTTTCTGGCATAGTGTGGACAGGGCCTGAGTATTTCCGGTTCCAGGGTGCCATTTAAAGTTAATGCTTACATGCCGCATGTCTTGAACGCCTCCACTTAGACTTGCCACAAGTAAACTTTTACTTCTATACTAGTAGTAATCAAAGATTATGAGAGTGCGTTCGACGCCGTATAAATGTTTTTAGTAAAATCCAACTAGTGGTCTATTATCAATGCTGCGGTCTGATTGGTTGAGCTACTTGTAGGCTATTTGTTATAGCCCACTAGTAGCGAAAAGCACCGGCTTTGAAAACCAAAACAATGGCTTTAACTAGCGAAAGATGTTATGCCTCGATATTTTTTTGACCAACTAGTTGGATTTTACTAAAACGATTATTCCTCTCGCCCTCATGGGCTCTGAGTCAATAGCCCATTCGGCCTTCGGCCTCATGGGCTATTGACTTAGAGCCCATGAGGGCTCGAGGAATAATTTTTAAATACAGATACCTTAAATGATTTCCCTAGCTGACTCTCAACCTCTAAAAACCAACCTTTTTTCATCAACAACCGGGGTTTTACAGAAAGATATTTCAGTGACAAAGTCCATGCCAGTCTGATTGAAGACTGCGTTGCGTGACGGCACCAGTTTCCGTAGACTCACAAGTTTAACAGGACTA
>JAHPZR010037108.1:5000-30188 GCA_019787425.1 Platygyra sinensis
ACCAGGCATCTGGTGCCGTAGCCTCCCACGCAGACGTTCTTAGGCTTTTCACGCGTTCCTCCCCATGTCTGTATGGGAGGGGCTATTGGTGCCGCGCTCACTGCCATTTTGAAGCCCGTTTAAATAAAATAGTCAATCGCACCCTTGCAATGTACAGCGACCACCTGCAGGTTACGACGGCTTTTTGGATTTTCAATACTGACTGGGAATTTGCGTGGGCATGCAGCTAGGCAGAGGTTTGAAACTTTCCCTGTCAAGGACAAAGAAAACGTGTGCTTACGCAGAATAACAACCTTTGTTATACAAACCTGTTGGACACAAAGAACCTGAGAATTAGGTAAAACTAGAGCATACTAGCAGACATACAATAACTTACTTGCTCTAAAAGTTATCTGCTGTGGCCGTGATGATCTGTCAATTATGGGCAGACATCTCCCATTCCAGATTGCTGAGTACTCTATATAAATCAATCATGCAGCCATACCCTGGTTAGGACGGGTTAAGATCCAGTTTAGGACAGTCTTACCTGAATTACAGTGGATGTTCTTGTAAGAGGACACTTTCGGCACGCGTAAAATGAGTCTGTTACTGGAGCTGGTCACTTAGGAGAATAAATCTCGTAAGCGACCACCAGAGTTTCAAGGTGTATAAAGCCACTTACGGCAGTTTGCTCAGCTAACATAACTACTGTACTATGCAATATACAGATTCGAACTGCACTACATGGGTTTTCCTTTTGGGTGTCCACCAATGGGAGCGCAAAATTAAAGAAAGGTCTAGATTATAAGCCCTCAAAAGTGTCTGAAGCCGCATACAGGAATGCCCCTTACTAGATACAGAGTTTGTATGGGAGTTCAAACGGGATATCATGAAGGCGGTCGAAGAACTGTCCACTTATGAGAGTCTTCGTTAATCCACTGTTTATATTTTGTTCAGAGCTGTGAGACCAAAACCTGATACCCTCTCCTCGCGGCAGGTCCCCGTATCCGCGATATGAGAGAAAACACCCAACCCCACCCTAGGATTGGTACTACTATTTTAACCACTACGAACAAAGTCAGCAGAAACACTGTAAAATGTATCCCCATTTAGAGAAACAAGGTTCCCGTTTTATGTTCAATTATCAAATATACGTCTCCTTCATACGTAGGGCGCTACTCGGGCGTTCAAACAAGTGAAAGTGTTGCAAAACTAAACTTGACAGCACCGCAAAAAAGTCATTGTGGATTCCACTTTTTAACTCAATATTTCGGGTTGTGCTTACTCGACTTTTTTTGCGGTGTAGAAAACGCTGCCTCTCCATGAAATACAACAGTGAGATCCAAACTGAAACACAACATAGTTTTATTAATACAATGGCATCATGTTTGTTGAGGAAATACAATACTATATTATAAGAAATAAAACCCAACAAAAATGCAAAAATTTATTTGTATACCGTTGATACAACTTTAAACATGTTAAACTGAATGATTCCTTGTATCCAAGTATTGGTGCAATAAAGGTTTTAGATAAATCTAATATCATTTAACGTTCACAAAACAAAACTTAACACTGTAGTCCTACTCCATAAACTGGCAACTGTTTTAATAGTAAAGGGAATAGGAACCCTTCGCATTTTCTGCTGACTGTTTTATGTCAATCTCCACCAAATAAAAACGTTAAGCGTCAAAATAAACATAAACAAATCCAAAGTGGCTTCTAAGTTAGCTCAACCAAAGCTCTGACCACGCCCAGATTGGACTCATTCAGGTGTTTAAATTTACCATTTCCAACATATGGGAGTGCCCCGCCCATACAACAGGCTCATTTACTAACACAAGGTTTCACTGATACCCTATTATTAAAGAAACTTCTCTGTCGCATGAAATTTAACATAACACTATAATGAAGTACATGCTCTTCAAAAAAAACTTGATTATTGATTTACCAGCTCAGTTCACTTTGAAACTGAATCGTTCCTTTCACGGCTGGAAATTCTCAACACCAGTCCACAAACGGTTTTACGTTAGCAAGACATCACCAGCTTACTCTTTTCGCATTCCATTCTCGTACATTTGATAAAGAATACCACAACCCTCCTTGCAAAATTTACCCACATCCAACAGGTAAACTTCTCCCTGTCGGAAACAGGACGTTCCCTACATTGATGTTTCTTCAAAACCACTGCTATCTTTGAAGCCTTTGCCACATTGGCTACACTTACGAGGCAAATTACTATGATATGATCTATATGATGTAAGAGACTTCCCTGCTGAGTGAAACACTTGTCACTCTGGGTTACATTTGAAGGGTTTCTCGCCACTGTGGATTCGCATGTGGACTATTCAAATGTCCAACCCTTCTAAAACTTTTGTCACATTGAGTACAGGTGAATGGTTTCTCGCTACTGTGAATTCGCATGTGAGTATTCAAATCTCCCACCCTTCAAAGCTTTTGTCACACTGGGTACATTTTGAAGGGTTTTTCGCCACTGTGAAACTCGCATGTGAGTATTCAAATGTCAACCCTTGTAAAGCTTTTGTCACATTGAGTACATTTGAAGGGTTTCTCACCACTGTACATCTTAATGTAACGTTTCAAACTGGTTGACCGACGAAAAACCACCTGTCACATGAGTACATTTGAAGGGTTTCTGGCCCCTGTAAACTTGCAAGCGAGGATTCAAAATTTCCAGCAGTTTAAAGTTTTTGTCACATTGAGTAAGATGGTAGGGTCTCTCTTCACTATGAATTTTTAGATGACGTTCCACTCCATCTCTTCTCTAGTTCTGAAAACCTTTTTAACACAAAAAAACATACTGTTACAGCAAAATGTTAAACTATAACAGAATTAATAGTTACAGTTTACAAGAGAAATATTCGTTGGTGTTCCCAGTCCTTGTGAGACACAGCCATATAATAAATACTTATGTGCACAGTTCCTTCTGCACCCAAGGGTGTAAATGAGTAGCATGAAATTTACTGAAATTTAATTTTGGGAGATAACTTGTGATGGACTAGCGTCCCACCCAAGGGGTAGTAGATATTATTGCTTCATAAATACTTTTGTTCTTGGGCCATCATAGTTTGATCAAAGATAAGACACAAACAGCAGTGATAAACATATTGAACTTGCACATTTTGATCAAGACTTGACGTTTCATATGTACTCTACATACATTTTCAGAAGTAACTGTTGAAATTTAAAACAACTATTTATATATAACAAAGATCTAGATAAGCAAACAGTAAACTATAAAAAAAAAATAGAGCAGATTAATAAAGAATCAGCTTTTCACTTCCGATGTTGACGTTGAAAGCTGGCTAAGTAAGTATGTAACTTTATTTCAACTCGGGTTAATGAGGCTGATTAGGCCCCTAGCAAATACATGCTAATATGCCGAGAAAAGTAAAATAATTATTCAAGTTCTTGAATAATTATGGTCTCTTTGATTTTACAATGGTAGCCTGTTTTGTTCTTTTTTTATTACTTCATGCTGCAGAAAAGTGCGATAAACTCCACAGATATGAACCATTTGGCCTATTAGTAAACAGAATTATAATGAAAGTCAGAAAACTGTCAAAATATGTCCGGAATGTTTATTGTGGCCAATCAGAAGCAAGATCTTCAACCACAAAAACCAAAGAAAACAGTTGAGTTTCCATCAGACATGAAACACATTTGTTTTGTTTCAAATCTTTGCCAAACAAAAACTTTATTTCCGGTTATACATGTACAAGAAATTAGATATAACTGCTGCTACAGGATCTTAGGAAACAATAGCAAAGAGGGTTCGGAAGACGTTTAACATGTTAAAAAGATAATTTGCTGTTGCAACTGGTGGCCATTGAAGCGCTCAAGCACAAATGATCCAAATTAGTGGTTTCATATATTTCAGTTCAATATTTTGATAACGAAGAAAGGCAACAACTAATATTTATGAGCATATAATTATATATCTATGTACATGTTAATTAATGGAAATTTATTTGGGAAGGAACAGCAGAAAACCGAGGTGTTTATTGTTAGCCTCAGCTAATTCAAAACTTAGCACACATTTGAATTGATGATGTCAATCTTTCTAGGGTCTCTAGATCACCAAATCACCAGGCCCAAGGGATTGTACTTATTTGCTACAATAAATCAATGTCGAAATGGACTTTCTCATTTATCACAGTGTGGTATTGTGGAAAAATTGTACTGAGGAATGCTATAGAAAATGAAATGAAAAAAATCCATAAATTTCAGCACTTAAGTAATATAAAAGAAAAAACAATTAGTACATAAAAGCTCCTAAATCTAATAAATTGGCATGCACTCGTGGGTGTCTCGGTCTACTGAGAAGAGTAGTATCGTGGCCAAAATATTCTCGTCCCCATAGCGCTTTTCGCTTCTCTTAGCCGGCGGGACCAAAACACGAGAATCGAATCGCCAAGGCCCGCCGCGCTAAGAGAAGCGGAAAGCGCTATGGGGATGAGAATGGGCCAGAAAAAGATCAAATGACTTGTACAAGTTGTATCTAGCTTAGGAGAGTTTCAATTCAGGGAGAAGCTGCAGTTGTAATGGCCCCGAAAAGTTTTGATCAGAGTCAACGTCGCTTTCGCTTTCGCTTGCTTACTGTCCAGACCTCGCTCTTCTTGTCACAAACTTCCCCACCCCACACCCCTTAGATGTGTCCAAGCTGAAACAATTATTCCCCCCCCCCCCACAAAGGCTAAGTTTGTAACACTTATCGCTTCCGAAGAAATTTGAATTTCGCGCTCGGTGAGCTGGCTACGCGTCGGTGATTCCTAACCTTTGTCTTGCGGACAATAGAAACCCTTTCCTTCAAACAATAGATGAGGCCATAAAAGGAGCAAAAGCCAAAATCCTCACCAAAAGCTTGATACGTGAAAAAGCTTGTCAGCGCTAAACAGAGTAGTCCTAGGAAAAGCCAAGAGAAATTGAGTGACAACTGTGGTCTTTGGCACTTCAAAACAGTTGATTGGGAGATGGCTTACGAACTCCCTTTTTGCAGCCCTAACACTGCCAAGTTAATTATTTTTCAGTTGAAACTAGTTCACAGGCATTTAGCAACAAATGATTTTCTTAATGAAATATGCATTAGAGAAAATGATAAATTATGTACCTTTTATAGAACCATGAAGGAGTCCCTTTTTCATTTATTTTGGTCGTGTAGCGAGACATCTTGTTTTAGGCAGGGCTTTATGGAAAAATTGGCCGAGAACAGGAGCCATAATCAGGGACGGAGACCGTAAGTCTTGGGATGCGCGTGGACCCATGATATGGGACAATTTTTCTATTTTTAGAACAAATTGCGCCATCCTGACGTCATATATCCGCGCTGATCCACGCACGTGTCTTGGCCTCTCGCGTGGATGTTGTCACGTTGTGTGATGAAATTGTGAGAGTTGCGAGATCCTCTTGCCGATTTTTCACAGCAATGGCTGGGAATAAGGCAGAGAAGAAGAAGCAGGGCTCTTCTATGTACTTTTATGCTCTGATTTAATGGAAAAGTTGTGTGTTTTCAAGGTCGAGAATTTCTTTAATTTCGCGCTGTGAATGAATAAAATCCGCTCGCCGGCTAGTTGTACGCATAAACTTTTGTGTTTGTCCTATAGAGTTCTGTAAGAACACTGTTTACTCCGGTATCGAGCTGTTAATTTGTGAGTTTGCCAAACAATGCTTAATCCTAACCAAAACCTGTTTTAGATAGTTTCTTGTTGTTTCTGCTCGTTTGGCTAGTTTGCAAAAGTTTTTGTCTGACGAGTACGAGTAGTTAATTTGCATAGTGCAGCGCGTGCACTTTCAAGTCCAAGTCGGTGTTTTCAGATTGTCAAGCAAAATCGTGAAAAAGATTTGTTTCGTCGTCTTTTGTGCTGAGATACTACAACAATTTTCACTAACGTTCGCCAAAAGGCTACTAACATCATGTGTGTTTCTTTCACATAGTGAAACTTTACGCTGCGAAAATAAAATAGACAAGAAGTTTTAACTCAATCGAAATCTTTATTCGAGTTTTGATTACAAGCGTCATCGTAACTTTTCTGATTATTTCTGCTGTTTTCACATATTTTCAGCTAAGCTTTTAATATGTTCTCAAACATTAATCAACCTTAAACATTAGAGATATTATATGAGTTCGATAAACGTTTCACACCAAAGTGCGAAGTCCAATTTGTCATGTGTACTAGCTGTGCAAAACACGCATCGGCGGGCGCTCTTACTCATCGACAACAGACAATTTATTGGATTTACACAAACAAAACTAAGCAGCATCTACGGACATAAACCTATTGTCACTTATTGGGCCTAAACGCTGCTATATCCAACTAGTTCTTTTTTCTTCTGTGTTATGGAAAAGCTGTTAATCTTCTTCATATGTGAAATTTAGATTGGAGTAATGTGAAGTTGTCGTAAAAGGAGCAGCGGAACTCAACTTGGTCAGAGATAAAAAGCGGGACATACCTAAATTAGGCACCGTCTTCACTCAGACTGGAGCAACTTACGGCGGAAATACTTAATCAAAATTCCAACAGCCATGAAGGCGTTGAGTGATGGGCCAAAAGGATCCAAAAGCATAAACGATTTCGGGAATTTCGGACGCCATTTCCCCTGCGCGACATCCGCGAAAATCCTCGCAGCAATGTGCGCGCGTGTGCCGCAGGCGATGGCGCAATTTGTTCTAAAAATAGAAAAATTGTCCCATATCATGGCGCCAACCCCAATACTAGAAATGGCGCGCCCTTACGGTCTCCGTCCCCGATTATGGCTCCTGCCGAGAACCAAATAACAGTAAAACCCAATATTTTTATTCTCAGTATAATAATTGGCCTGAGGTCAGACACCCTATTGGGCACAAAGGAGTATTTTTACTTCCTTGTTGCCGATATGGTCCTGCAAAACAAAGGAAGAACTCCCAAACGTAGAAATATTTTCTAGTTTTGTATCTTCTTTAGAACTTTTTGAATCTTAAACCTCAAAAAATAAATAAAAAATTAAATTAAAACAAGTTCAATATAAATTTTTAAAGCCCTGGTAAAACGGACCTGAAAGCCGTCTCAAAGGGCGCAAGTTGAACTTGCGTAGAAACTTGCGTTGGGTGGCCGAACGGAAATGCAAGTTTGCTCGCAAGTACACGCAAGTCGCAAAAAAACATTTTAAGGCAGACATTGGCTAATAATTGGTCAATGGACGTCACCCAACTTGCGTTGATTTGGGTTGGGTGGCCAAACGGTGAAAAACTTGCTTTGACTTGCGTGCAAATTTGATCTCGACCAAAGTGAGCGCAAGTCATCACAAGTCAACCCAAGTCGCAAGTAGACCTAAGACTAAGACTAGGTTAACACTAGAGGAAATTGTTCCGGATTCGTGATGAATCCGGAACGTTTTAGTACCGGATTGGTTTTGCCGTTTACACACAAGAGAACGAATTCGAAATGAGAACATCCCGGTTTGGTCATGTCTCCGGAGATTTTGAATCCGGAATCTAAAGTGGGAACTTTGAATCCGAAAACTTTTGAGTCCGGATAGTTTTGCCGTGTAAACGCTTTTCTCTCGAATCCGGATATTTTTTCGCCAGCGATATTTTGAGTTTGCGGTAGAACTAGAATGGCGGATCTCGTAATCCAAAGGAATCCAAAGTCTTATTAGTCGTATTGATGGCCATTGATGGCGGTCGCTGGTTGCCTCCTCGTTCTGACACAGTTCCAGGCAGGCTTTTAATTTGTAATGGGTAATGCTATATTCCTTAGAAACCAAAAAGGCGACGCAAAACATTGTTGATGTCCTCCACACTTTGATTCGGAAATGAGGATGGCACAATCGGAAATCTGGATGATTCGGGATAAGACCAGGACACAATGCCTGGTGGGACAACATGATGGGCAACAATAGCGAGTGGAAAGAAAACTTTAGACTGTCTCAACCTACCCCTAGGCTTTTTTTGGCGGCATTTTGTTTCTCGTTGTCGAGGCAACAAACAGCTTGTTAACCATTTTATCATGAATGTTTCTGGAGTTGTCGTCCTGTGTAAACGGTTAGGAATCCGAATATTCTTTTAGTGTAAACGCCTACTAATCCGAATACTCTAAAATTGATGAATCCGGAAACATTTAAGAATCCGGAAAAATCTGCTCTAGTGTAAACCTAGTCTAAGTTTTCAACTTGCCTGTACTTGTGACTCCGTTTGGCCAGGACTTTAAAAGAAAGTCATGCATGCATGAGAACAGATTAATTATTTAGATGAGAATTTGTAGTAATGACTTTCTTATCTTCATAGCTAACTGAAAAAATGTATTTTAAGTAATACTGTAGTTGTCTGTTAGCAATGTAATGTTTTGTCCATGGATGTAAGTAAATGTTACTTATTTTTTTTAAAAAAAGGATTCTTGCTTTCTAAAATCTCTCAAAATAAATACTGTATGTGGTTCCCAAAACAAAAGAATAGCAATTATACATAGAGAGAGAATTTATGTTGGGACTAAAAGAAAACCAAAAACTAAATTAAGTTATAGCTCTGTGACTGATGGATTTCTGTGGTTGAAGATCTCGCTTGTGATTGGTTATAACATGATACACATTCCAGTAATATTTTAGGTGTTCTTGGTTTTCTGACTTCCACTGGAACTTTTCCTCAGGAAATTGGGATCTCTATTCAATGGTATCCAGTCGTTTCGTACGCAGGCTCGGATATTTCGATCCACTTTCGGTCAGTTTTGTACCCAATCCTCTGGTCGATTCGTACCCAACAAATTGTTATACATAAAGTTTTTGGAGTTTTTGAGTGAGAAACTTGTTAAAACGATTAAGATACAGCGCTCTCATGCACAAGGTATATGTGTGATCTTATTTATATGTTGTTGAACTTTACTTATTACGATATTAGTGTCAGTGGCCCAGCTAATTATTGTCCAACGCAAGATAGGTGTGATTTTTTACTCTTTCAAAAGTATTAAATTAGAATATTGCAACAATGAGAGTAAATAGCATTTAGCATTAACTGAAGAAATAAAAACGATTAAGATGCAAATAAAGATATTTTTAATATACTGTACAGCGCCGCAAATGATCCCCGACCGCAAATGATCCCCAAATTGGACCGCAAATGATCCCGAACCGGAAATGATCCCGATTTGGACCGCAAATGATCCCCGCCGGAAAACGTGGGAATGGCATGGAGTTTGGTGTCCTGTTTTTTTTGTTTGTTTTAAATTTATTCCTTTTAGTCAACTAAACGATACGATGAATTAGATAAACATTAGAAAAGATCTTCTGACGACATAAACTATGACAAATTTATCTTATTTTCTCTTGACAATTCTTCAAAAAAATTACTGGAAAAAAATCAAAGTTCGTACACAGGAATACTATTTCTCAACAAGCTCGATTTACGACAATAACAGCTGCAGCTACAATGCAAAACTAAGACATAAAAGTCTTTTGTAGGTTTTATTTGGATGCCATTTTCAAATAATCTGATTTCAAATCGTTATCATTATACTGCGCCAAAGGCGCGAGAAACAAATACAAAAGCAAGTGTTACACCAACAGTAACAGCATTCGTGACATGTTTATGACATTTTAGTTCTGCGAATGAGCTAGAAATTCTGCTTCCCAACACTACAAGCCAGTTTGGCTTTTAGTTCGTATCTGCCACTTGCTGCCAGAAACTCTGGACAGGAGCACTTATTGGTCAACTTACATGGTATGTAGTGCGATCTAACAATTGCCTTCATTACCCGTGGGAAAAATGCGAGAAACCGTAAAACCGCATATCATTACAAACAAGAAGTAGAATGGCAGCCATGAGCTGTTTTCGAATAAGATTCTCGGACTAAAGAAGTCTATGGATAGGTTACACCACTACAACCATGAGCTATGTCCGTTACAATTCCTTACAACTGACTTTGAACATCGATGACAAAAATATTTCATTTCGCGTGACTGACCAATACCGGAAACCGCACATGAAAAGTCTGGAGCACCCAAGATTTAGCCAAACGTGTAGGCTAGGAAATAAGACACGAATTAGTTGCATATTGAGTGACTGAACTGATGTTATTAATTCGTTCACAAGTTTTGTTTTGGTTAAATTGATCTGAACTGTTCTGGCTGTATATAGACAAAAGCCAATTGCAAGGTATTCCGCAGAGCTTTACGGTAATTATCCGAAGAACTCTTTATGATGGGATTTCAGTGTATCCATATAGAATATGGTTAGTTATGACTTGCTTCTGTTTATATTAAAAATCGAAACCGCGACCCGAGGAACAAACTCCATGCCATTCCTCGTTTTCTAACGGGATCATTTGCGGTCCACATCGGGGATCACTTGCGGTTCGGGATCATTTGGGGCCCAATTTGGGGATCATTTCCGGTCTGGGGATCATTTGCGGTCGGGGATCATTTGCGGCGCCGTACAATACTCGTGAGAAAATCGCAATTCACAGTCGAAATATTATTGTGATTACTAGGGTACGAATCGACCAGAGGGTTGGGTACAAACTGACCGAAAGTGGGTACGAAACGTCTAAGCCTGGGTACGAAACATCTGGGTACGAAACGTCCATGGGTACGAAACGATTGGGTCACCTTGCAGCTCTTACAAGGTCTTACCTGATTGGAGACCACCCTTGAGGTTTAACAAAAGAACAAACAACAGAAACAATGGACCCTAGCCCTAAAACAAAACGGCTGTAACTCTATCCTCGCCAATGAAATTTAGAGTTGGAGGAGCTGCAAGGCTACCGAAACGACCGGTAAGCCTATTCAACTGATCACCAACAGGGTAGAGTGGAACTCTTGGTAAATTATGATTGAATTTTAAAAATGTACTCGTGCTCAATATCTGAATAAAAACCAGCCTTTGAGAGTAAAACCATCTGCTAAATCAAATCCGAAATCCCTGGAACCCTGTGGTCCAGTTTGGAATTTTCAAGATGGCGGGGCATTACATTGTTGACAGAATGATACAAAGTAATGTTTGCTTCTCATTTAACATAAGAAACTACAATAAATCTAATTCAGTGACATGTTTTTATCAGGGATAAAAGCCCTAAAGACAACGATTAAATTCTTAATTTCACTGCACTTAAACATTGACTTGCTCGAACAGACGTTGTGCTGAAAATCACACGACAGCCGAGCGAGATTCAATCATAGAATTAATCAAGTATTAGTAAACAGTCAGGGGGATGTAAACCCTAAAACAGTTCTTAACTATCATGATTATCAGTTCAAAGTACTACGGGTATTTGATGCTCACCTTCCTGGTAGAGGAAAATTTGACACAGAACACCGCAAACCCTGGAGCAACTGAACATTCGCTGAACAAAATAATCACGTGACGCTGGGATCAGAGGGTACAATGTGTTTGTATTGCGTTATTTTGGTGTAAGTAACTCGCTCAAGTGCGCCTCTAGAAATACAAAGACATCAAAATAACACACTAAAAAACAGTGGTAAGCTACTTTTGATTGAAAATCTTTTCTAGACGTGGCATTTACAGCAATTTTCAAAGGATTCTCATGCGTTGACTTATAAAAGGTTAAAATTGTAACGCAATCGCCAACGACATAATGTCACGTAATCTTATTCAATGTCTGGGTTGCCTGTGTTGTTTTTAGCTTCATTTCTATTCTAATGACGACCGCCCTTGCACCTGACTAGGCCTTTGGTACCGCGCTCACCGCCATTTTGAAGCCCGTTCAAATAAAATTGTCAAGCGAACCCTTACAACGTACAGCGACCATCTGAAGGTTATGACTGCTTTTTGGATTTTCGATACTTACAGGGGTGTACTGACAGGGTATTGGCGTGGGCATGCAGCTAGGCAGAGGTTTAAAACATTAGATGTAAGGACAGAGAAAACGTATGCTCAAGCAGAATAACAACCTTCATTATACAAACCTGTTGGATACAAAGAACCTGAGAACTAGATAAAACTGGAGCATACTAGCATTTACACGACATTCATTTTGGGCACGTGATTTTGGTGCCGGCACCCCAGAAATAAGATTTGTGAGTCCCTTTGCCGATATGGCAGCGGTTCACAGATTATTTCAGGCGCTGTTCAAAAAAAAAAAAAGTGGCAGATTCTCAAATACAAAAGTCAATTGTATGGCTCGTTACTTTGAAAAAGCGAAAAGGTCTGTGCACAATTGGCTTTGTTACCCTTGAAACTCTGGTAGTCGCTTACCCTCGTTAAGCGTGACCAGCTCCAGTAACAGACACCTTTTACGAGGCCCGAAGGTGTCCTCTTACAAGACTGTCCACTGTAATTTAGGTAAGACTGTCCTAGACTGGGTCTTAACCCGCCCTAACCAGGGTATGGCTGTTTGATTGCTTTTTATACAGTACTCGCCACTGATCTGGAATTTGAGATGTCTGCCCATAATTGACAGGTCACGGCCTCAGCCGGAGCAAGTAAATAACTGTGTGGTTGCTAAGGCCCATTTACACGACATTTATTTTGGGTACGGCACTCCTAAATTTTGGCACGCGGGCCAATATTATGGGGCACGGCCCGCTTGATTTTTTACCGTGTAAAAAGTAAATTTTTCGCCCCGCATGCCGAAAACTTTAGGCGGGCCGAGACCACCTCTGGAGGTAGTCCCGGCCCGGCTAAAAAGAGGTCCGCGTGCAGAAACTAGAAGTCTTGTTCCAGAGTCTTTGCGCTCATGACTGACCACGAAAGCGAAGGCTCTGGGGTCGAAAATGAGGCGTGTTTAGATAACGGCGCAATTGGGAATTGTCTATACATAGATTGTCGGTATGCACCATACTATTCCGCCCCAACGGTAGCCTCATCGGGTTTAATAGTGGCTTAAGGTCGGTAAATTATCAGACAAGGAAACCGGCTATCAAAAGCTTAAATCTTTAGACAAATAAAATCACGAATTTTCTCACTATCATAATTTCCGCCTCACACACTTCCTTAATGCAGGTACACACAAAGGTTACTGATACACAAAACCATGATAAGTTTCCAATCACTCGAGGCTAGGTAGAACAAAGCTATTGCTAGTCGTCGATTTAGCGTTACAGGTTTTCTCATGGAGTGTCCTGTCGAAAGATCTCAGCATCAATCTCGTGGAAAATGTATGTAAATGTTCTACGAGTTAATCTAAAGTTGGAATTCCGCCAAGAAGGATGCTTCGAATGGGGATGCATCCATACCTCTCTTAATTAAGCGTATTGCAGCAGGCCGTATTGTTGCTGCTTTAATGCATGTAAGAGCAGTGCAAGGGATGACCTTGTTTTGTCACTCAATTGTGACAGACCTTTTCGCTTTTTCAAAGTAACGAGCCATACAATTGACTTTTGTATTTGAGAATCTGCCACTTTTTTTTTTTTTGAACAGCGCCTGAAATAATCTGTGAACCGCTGCCATATCGGCAAAGGGACTCACAAATCTTATTTCTGGGGTGCCGGCACCAAAATCACGTGCCCAAAATGAATGTCGTGTAAATGCTAGTATGCTCCAGTTTTTATCTAGTTCTCAGGTTCTTTGTATCCAACAGGTTTGTATAATGAAGGTTGTTATTCTGCTTGAGCATACGTTTTCTCTGTCCTTACATCTAATGTTTTAAACCTCTGCCTAGCTGCATGCCCACGCCAATACCCTGTCAGTACACCCCTGTAAGTATCGAAAATCCAAAAAGCAGTCATAACCTTCAGATGGTCGCTGTACGTTGTAAGGGTTCGCTTGACAATTTTATTTGAACGGGCTTCAAAATGGCGGTGAGCGCGGTACCAAAGGCCTAGTCAGGTGCAAGGGCGGTCGTCATTAGAATAGAAATGAAGCTAAAAACAACACAGGCAACCCAGACATTGAATAAGATTACGTGACATTATGTCGTTGGCGATTGCGTTACAATTTTAACCTTTATAAGTCAACGCATGAGAATCCTTTGAAAATTGCTGTAAATGCCACGTCTAGAAAAGATTTTCAATCAAAAGTAGCTTACCACTGTTTTTTAGTGTGTTATTTTGATGTCTTTGTATTTCTAGAGGCGCACTTGAGCGAGTTACTTACACCAAAATAACGCAATACAAACACATTGTACCCTCTGATCCCAGCGTCACGTGATTATTTTGTTCAGCGAATGTTCAGTTGCTCCAGGGTTTGCGGTGTTCTGTGTCAAATTTTCCTCTACCAGGAAGGTGAGCATCAAATACCCGTAGTACTTTGAACTGATAATCATGATAGTTAAGAACTGTTTTAGGGTTTACATCCCCCTGACTGTTTACTAATACTTGATTAATTCTATGATTGAATCTCGCTCGGCTGTCGTGTGATTTTCAGCACAACGTCTGTTCGAGCAAGTCAATGTTTAAGTGCAGTGAAATTAAGAATTTAATCGTTGTCTTTAGGGCTTTTATCCCTGATAAAAACATGTCACTGAATTAGATTTATTGTAGTTTCTTATGTTAAATGAGAAGCAAACATTACTTTGTATCATTCTGTCAACAATGTAATGCCCCGCCATCTTGAAAATTCCAAACTGGACCACAGGGTTCCAGGGATTTCGGATTTGATTTAGCAGATGGTTTTACTCTCAAAGGCTGGTTTTTATTCAGATATTGAGCACGAGTACATTTTTAAAATTCAATCATAATTTACCAAGAGTTCCACTCTACCCTGTTGGTGATCAGTTGAATAGGCTTACCGGTCGTTTCGGTAGCCTTGCAGCTCCTCCAACTCTAAATTTCATTGGCGAGGATAGAGTTACAGCCGTTTTGTTTTAGGGCTAGGGTCCATTGTTTCTGTTGTTTGTTCTTTTGTTAAACCTCAAGGGTGGTCTCCAATCAGGTAAGACCTTGTAAGAGCTGCAAGGTGACCCAATCGTTTCGTACCCATGGACGTTTCGTACCCAGATGTTTCGTACCCAGGCTTAGACGTTTCGTACCCACTTTCGGTCAGTTTGTACCCAACCCTCTGGTCGATTCGTACCCTAGTAATCACAATAATATTTCGACTGTGAATTGCGATTTTCTCACGAGTATTGTACGGCGCCCGCAAATGATCCCCGACCGCAAATGATCCCCAGACCGGAAATGATCCCCAAATTGGGCCCCAAATGATCCCGAACCGCAAGTGATCCCCGATGTGGACCGCAAATGATCCCGTTAGAAAACGAGGAATGGCATGGAGTTTGTTCCTCGGGTCGCGGTTTCGATTTTTAATATAAACAGAAGCAAGTCATAACTAACCATATTCTATATGGATACACTGAAATCCCATCATAAAGAGTTCTTCGGATAATTTACCGTAAAGCTCTGCGGAATACCTTGCAATTGGCTTTTGTCTATATACAGCCAGAACAGTTCAGATCAATTTAACCAAAACAAAACTTGTGAACGAATTAATAACATCAGTTCAGTCACTCAATATGCAACTAATTCGTGTCTTATTTCCTAGCCTACACGTTTGGCTAAATCTTGGGTGCTCCAGACTTTTCATGTGCGGTTTCCGGTATTGGTCAGTCACGCGAAATGAAAATATTTTTGTCATCGATGTTCAAAGTCAGTTGTAAGGAATTGTAACGGACATAGCTCATGGTTGTAGTGGTGTAACCTATCCATAGACTTCTTTAGTCCGAGAATCTTATTCGAAAACAGCTCATGGCTGCCATTCTACTTCTTGTTTGTAATGATATGCGGTTTTACGGTTTCTCGCATTTTTCCCACGGGTAATGAAGGCAATTGTTAGATCGCACTACATACCATGTAAGTTGACCAATAAGTGCTCCTGTCCAGAGTTTCTGGCAGCAAGTGGCAGATACGAACTAAAAGCCAAACTGGCTTGTAGTGTTGGGAAGCAGAATTTCTAGCTCATTCGCAGAACTAAAATGTCATAAACATGTCACGAATGCTGTTACTGTTGGTGTAACACTTGCTTTTGTATTTGTTTCTCGCGCCTTTGGCGCAGTATAATGATAACGATTTGAAATCAGATTATTTGAAAATGGCATCCAAATAAAACCTACAAAAGACTTTTATGTCTTAGTTTTGCATTGTAGCTGCAGCTGTTATTGTCGTAAATCGAGCTTGTTGAGAAATAGTATTCCTGTGTACGAACTTTGATTTTTTTCCAGTAATTTTTTTGAAGAATTGTCAAGAGAAAATAAGATAAATTTGTCATAGTTTATGTCGTCAGAAGATCTTTTCTAATGTTTATCTAATTCATCGTATCGTTTAGTTGACTAAAAGGAATAAATTTAAAACAAACAAAAAAAACAGGACACCAAACTCCATGCCATTCCCACGTTTTCCGGCGGGATCATTTGCGGTCCAAATCGGGATCATTTCCGGTTTCGGGATCATTTGCGGTCCAATTTGGGGATCATTTGCGGTCGGGATCATTTGCGGCGCTGTACAGTATATTAAAAATATCTTTATTTGCATCTTAATCGTTTTTATTTCTTCAGTTAATGCTAAATGCTATTTACTCTCATTGTTGCAATATTCTAATTTAATACTTTTGAAAGAGTAAAAAATCACACCTATCTTGCGTTGGACAATAATTAGCTGGGCCACTGACACTAATATCGTAATAAGTAAAGTTCAACAACATATAAATAAGATCACACATATACCTTGTGCATGAGAGCGCTGTATCTTAATCGTTTTAACAAGTTTCTCACTCAAAAACTCCAAAAACTTTATGTATAACAATTTGTTGGGTACGAATCGACCAGAGGATTGGGTACAAAACTGACCGAAAGTGGATCGAAATATCCGAGCCTGCGTACGAAACGACTGGATACCATTGAATAGAGATCCCAATTTCCTGAGGAAAAGTTCCAGTGGAAGTCAGAAAACCAAGAACACCTAAAATATTACTGGAATGTGTATCATGTTATAACCAATCACAAGCGAGATCTTCAACCACAGAAATCCATCAGTCACAGAGCTATAACTTAATTTAGTTTTTGGTTTTCTTTTAGTCCCAACATAAATTCTCTCTCTATGTATAATTGCTATTCTTTTGTTTTGGGAACCACATACAGTATTTATTTTGAGAGATTTTAGAAAGCAAGAATCCTTTTTTTAAAAAAAATAAGTAACATTTACTTACATCCATGGACAAAACATTACATTGCTAACAGACAACTACAGTATTACTTAAAATACATTTTTTCAGTTAGCTATGAAGATAAGAAAGTCATTACTACAAATTCTCATCTAAATAATTAATCTGTTCTCATGCATGCATGACTTTCTTTTAAAGTCCTGGCCAAACGGAGTCACAAGTACAGGCAAGTTGAAAACTTAGACTAGGTTTACACTAGAGCAGATTTTTCCGGATTCTTAAATGTTTCCGGATTCATCAATTTTAGAGTATTCGGATTAGTAGGCGTTTACACTAAAAGAATATTCGGATTCCTAACCGTTTACACAGGACGACAACTCCAGAAACATTCATGATAAAATGGTTAACAAGCTGTTTGTTGCCTCGACAACGAGAAACAAAATGCCGCCAAAAAAAGCCTAGGGGTAGGTTGAGACAGTCTAAAGTTTTCTTTCCACTCGCTATTGTTGCCCATCATGTTGTCCCACCAGGCATTGTGTCCTGGTCTTATCCCGAATCATCCAGATTTCCGATTGTGCCATCCTCATTTCCGAATCAAAGTGTGGAGGACATCAACAATGTTTTGCGTCGCCTTTTTGGTTTCTAAGGAATATAGCATTACCCATTACAAATTAAAAGCCTGCCTGGAACTGTGTCAGAACGAGGAGGCAACCAGCGACCGCCATCAATGGCCATCAATACGACTAATAAGACTTTGGATTCCTTTGGATTACGAGATCCGCCATTCTAGTTCTACCGCAAACTCAAAATATCGCTGGCGAAAAAATATCCGGATTCGAGAGAAAAGCGTTTACACGGCAAAACTATCCGGACTCAAAAGTTTTCGGATTCAAAGTTCCCACTTTAGATTCCGGATTCAAAATCTCCGGAGACATGACCAAACCGGGATGTTCTCATTTCGAATTCGTTCTCTTGTGTGTAAACGGCAAAACCAATCCGGTACTAAAACGTTCCGGATTCATCACGAATCCGGAACAATTTCCTCTAGTGTTAACCTAGTCTTAGTCTTAGGTCTACTTGCGACTTGGGTTGACTTGTGATGACTTGCGCTCACTTTGGTCGAGATCAAATTTGCACGCAAGTCAAAGCAAGTTTTTCACCGTTTGGCCACCCAACCCAAATCAACGCAAGTTGGGTGACGTCCATTGACCAATTATTAGCCAATGTCTGCCTTAAAATGTTTTTTTGCGACTTGCGTGTACTTGCGAGCAAACTTGCATTTCCGTTCGGCCACCCAACGCAAGTTTCTACGCAAGTTCAACTTGCGCCCTTTGAGACGGCTTTCAGGTCCGTTTTACCAGGGCTTTAAAAATTTATATTGAACTTGTTTTAATTTAATTTTTTATTTATTTTTTGAGGTTTAAGATTCAAAAAGTTCTAAAGAAGATACAAAACTAGAAAATATTTCTACGTTTGGGAGTTCTTCCTTTGTTTTGCAGGACCATATCGGCAACAAGGAAGTAAAAATACTCCTTTGTGCCCAATAGGGTGTCTGACCTCAGGCCAATTATTATACTGAGAATAAAAATATTGGGTTTTACTGTTATTTGGTTCTCGGCAGGAGCCATAATCGGGGACGGAGACCGTAAGGGCGCGCCATTTCTAGTATTGGGGTTGGCGCCATGATATGGGACAATTTTTCTATTTTTAGAACAAATTGCGCCATCGCCTGCGGCACACGCGCGCACATTGCTGCGAGGATTTTCGCGGATGTCGCGCAGGGGAAATGGCGTCCGAAATTCCCGAAATCGTTTATGCTTTTGGATCCTTTTGGCCCATCACTCAACGCCTTCATGGCTGTTGGAATTTTGATTAAGTATTTCCGCCGTAAGTTGCTCCAGTCTGAGTGAAGACGGTGCCTAATTTAGGTATGTCCCGCTTTTTATCTCTGACCAAGTTGAGTTCCGCTGCTCCTTTTACGACAACTTCACATTACTCCAATCTAAATTTCACATATGAAGAAGATTAACAGCTTTTCCATAACACAGAAGAAAAAAGAACTAGTTGGATATAGCAGCGTTTAGGCCCAATAAGTGACAATAGGTTTATGTCCGTAGATGCTGCTTAGTTTTGTTTGTGTAAATCCAATAAATTGTCTGTTGTCGATGAGTAAGAGCGCCCGCCGATGCGTGTTTTGCACAGCTAGTACACATGACAAATTGGACTTCGCACTTTGGTGTGAAACGTTTATCGAACTCATATAATATCTCTAATGTTTAAGGTTGATTAATGTTTGAGAACATATTAAAAGCTTAGCTGAAAATATGTGAAAACAGCAGAAATAATCAGAAAAGTTACGATGACGCTTGTAATCAAAACTCGAATAAAGATTTCGATTGAGTTAAAACTTCTTGTCTATTTTATTTTCGCAGCGTAAAGTTTCACTATGTGAAAGAAACACACATGATGTTAGTAGCCTTTTGGCGAACGTTAGTGAAAATTGTTGTAGTATCTCAGCACAAAAGACGACGAAACAAATCTTTTTCACGATTTTGCTTGACAATCTGAAAACACCGACTTGGACTTGAAAGTGCACGCGCTGCACTATGCAAATTAACTACTCGTACTCGTCAGACAAAAACTTTTGCAAACTAGCCAAACGAGCAGAAACAACAAGAAACTATCTAAAACAGGTTTTGGTTAGGATTAAGCATTGTTTGGCAAACTCACAAATTAACAGCTCGATACCGGAGTAAACAGTGTTCTTACAGAACTCTATAGGACAAACACAAAAGTTTATGCGTACAACTAGCCGGCGAGCGGATTTTATTCATTCACAGCGCGAAATTAAAGAAATTCTCGACCTTGAAAACACACAACTTTTCCATTAAATCAGAGCATAAAAGTACATAGAAGAGCCCTGCTTCTTCTTCTCTGCCTTATTCCCAGCCATTGCTGTGAAAAATCGGCAAGAGGATCTCGCAACTCTCACAATTTCATCACACAACGTGACAACATCCACGCGAGAGGCCAAGACACGTGCGTGGATCAGCGCGGATATATGACGTCAGGATGGCGCAATTTGTTCTAAAAATAGAAAAATTGTCCCATATCATGGGTCCACGCGCATCCCAAGACTTACGGTCTCCGTCCCTGATTATGGCTCCTGTTCTCGGCCAATTTTTCCATAAAGCCCTGCCTAAAACAAGATGTCTCGCTACACGACCAAAATAAATGAAAAAGGGACTCCTTCATGGTTCTATAAAAGGTACATAATTTATCATTTTCTCTAATGCATATTTCATTAAGAAAATCATTTGTTGCTAAATGCCTGTGAACTAGTTTCAACTGAAAAATAATTAACTTGGCAGTGTTAGGGCTGCAAAAAGGGAGTTCGTAAGCCATCTCCCAATCAACTGTTTTGAAGTGCCAAAGACCACAGTTGTCACTCAATTTCTCTTGGCTTTTCCTAGGACTACTCTGTTTAGCGCTGACAAGCTTTTTCACGTATCAAGCTTTTGGTGAGGATTTTGGCTTTTGCTCCTTTTATGGCCTCATCTATTGTTTGAAGGAAAGGGTTTCTATTGTCCGCAAGACAAAGGTTAGGAATCACCGACGCGTAGCCAGCTCACCGAGCGCGAAATTCAAATTTCTTCGGAAGCGATAAGTGTTACAAACTTAGCCTTTGTGGGGGGGGGGGGAATAATTGTTTCAGCTTGGACACATCTAAGGGGTGTGGGGTGGGGAAGTTTGTGACAAGAAGAGCGAGGTCTGGACAGTAAGCAAGCGAAAGCGAAAGCGACGTTGACTCTGATCAAAACTTTTCGGGGCCATTACAACTGCAGCTTCTCCCTGAATTGAAACTCTCCTAAGCTAGATACAACTTGTACAAGTCATTTGATCTTTTTCTGGCCCATTCTCATCCCCATAGCGCTTTCCGCTTCTCTTAGCGCGGCGGGCCTTGGCGATTCGATTCTCGTGTTTTGGTCCCGCCGGCTAAGAGAAGCGAAAAGCGCTATGGGGACGAGAATATTTTGGCCACGATACTACTCTTCTCAGTAGACCGAGACACCCACGAGTGCATGCCAATTTATTAGATTTAGGAGCTTTTATGTACTAATTGTTTTTTCTTTTTATATTACTTAAGTGCTGAAATTTATGGATTTTTTTCATTTCATTTTCTATAGCATTCCTCAGTACAATTTTTCCACAATACCACACTGTGATAAATGAGAAAGTCCATTTCGACATTGATTTATTGTAGCAAATAAGTACAATCCCTTGGGCCTGGTGATTTGGTGATCTAGAGACCCTAGAAAGATTGACATCATCAATTCAAATGTGTGCTAAGTTTTGAATTAGCTGAGGCTAACAATAAACACCTCGGTTTTCTGCTGTTCCTTCCCAAATAAATTTCCATTAATTAACATGTACATAGATATATAATTATATGCTCATAAATATTAGTTGTTGCCTTTCTTCGTTATCAAAATATTGAACTGAAATATATGAAACCACTAATTTGGATCATTTGTGCTTGAGCGCTTCAATGGCCACCAGTTGCAACAGCAAATTATCTTTTTAACATGTTAAACGTCTTCCGAACCCTCTTTGCTATTGTTTCCTAAGATCCTGTAGCAGCAGTTATATCTAATTTCTTGTACATGTATAACCGGAAATAAAGTTTTTGTTTGGCAAAGATTTGAAACAAAACAAATGTGTTTCATGTCTGATGGAAACTCAACTGTTTTCTTTGGTTTTTGTGGTTGAAGATCTTGCTTCTGATTGGCCACAATAAACATTCCGGACATATTTTGACAGTTTTCTGACTTTCATTATAATTCTGTTTACTAATAGGCCAAATGGTTCATATCTGTGGAGTTTATCGCACTTTTCTGCAGCATGAAGTAATAAAAAAAGAACAAAACAGGCTACCATTGTAAAATCAAAGAGACCATAATTATTCAAGAACTTGAATAATTATTTTACTTTTCTCGGCATATTAGCATGTATTTGCTAGGGGCCTAATCAGCCTCATTAACCCGAGTTGAAATAAAGTTACATACTTACTTAGCCAGCTTTCAACGTCAACATCGGAAGTGAAAAGCTGATTCTTTATTAATCTGCTCTATTTTTTTTTTATAGTTTACTGTTTGCTTATCTAGATCTTTGTTATATATAAATAGTTGTTTTAAATTTCAACAGTTACTTCTGAAAATGTATGTAGAGTACATATGAAACGTCAAGTCTTGATCAAAATGTGCAAGTTCAATATGTTTATCACTGCTGTTTGTGTCTTATCTTTGATCAAACTATGATGGCCCAAGAACAAAAGTATTTATGAAGCAATAATATCTACTACCCCTTGGGTGGGACGCTAGTCCATCACAAGTTATCTCCCAAAATTAAATTTCAGTAAATTTCATGCTACTCATTTACACCCTTGGGTGCAGAAAGGAACTGTGCAATAAGTATTTATTATATGGCTGTGTCTCACAAGGACTGGGAACAACCAACGAATATTTCTCTTGTAAACTGTAACTATTAATTCTGTTATAGTTTAACATTTTGCTGTAACAGTATGTTTTTTTGTGTTAAAAAGGTTTTCAGAACTAGAGAAGAGATGGAGTGGAACGTCATCTAAAAATTCATAGTGAAGAGAGACCCTACCATCTTACTCAATGTGACAAAAACTTTAAAACTGCTGGAAATTTGAATCCTCGCTTGCAAGTTTACAGGGGCCAGAAACCCTTCAAATGTACTCAATGTGACAGGTGTTTTTCGTCGGTCAACCAGTTTGAAACGTTACATTAAGATGTACAGTGGTGAGAAACCCTTCAAATGTACTCAATGTGACAAAAGCTTTACAAGGGTTGGACATTTGAATACTCACATGCGAGTTCACAGTGGCGAAAAACCCTTCAAAATGTACCCAGTGTGACAAAAGCTTTAGAAGGGTGGGAGATTTGAATACTCACATGCGAATTCACAGTAGCGAGAAACCATTCACCTGTACTCAATGTGACAAAAGTTTTAGAAGGGTTGGACATTTGAATAGTCACATGCGAATCCACAGTGGCGAGAAACCCTTCAAATGTACCCAGAGTGACAAGTGTTTCACTCAGCAGGGAAGTCTCTTACATCATAATAGATCATATCATAGTAATTTGCCTCGTAAGTGTAGCCAATGTGGCAAAGGCTTCAAAGATAGCAGTGGTTTGAAGAAACATCAATGTAGGGAACGTCCTGTTTCCGACAGGGAGAAGTTTACCTGTTGGATGTGGGTAAATTTTGCAAGGAGGGTTTGTGGTATTCTTTATCAAATGTACGAGAATGGAATGCGAAAAGAGTAAGCTGGTGATGTCTTGCTAACGTAAAACCGTTTGTGGACTGGTGTTGAGAATTTCCAGCCGTGAAAGGAACGATTCAGTTTCAAAGTGAACTGAGCTGGTAAATCAATAATCAAGTTTTTTTTGAAGAGCATGTACTTCATTATAGTGTTATGTTAAATTTCATGCGACAGAGAAGTTTCTTTAATAATAGGGTATCAGTGAAACCTTGTGTTAGTAAATGAGCCTGTTGTATGGGCGGGGCACTCCCATATGTTGGAAATGGTAAATTTAAACACCTGAATGAGTCCAATCTGGGCGTGGTCAGAGCTTTGGTTGAGCTAACTTAGAAGCCACTTTGGATTTGTTTATGTTTATTTTGACGCTTAACGTTTTTATTTGGTGGAGATTGACATAAAACAGTCAGCAGAAAATGCGAAGGGTTCCTATTCCCTTTACTATTAAAACAGTTGCCAGTTTATGGAGTAGGACTACAGTGTTAAGTTTTGTTTTGTGAACGTTAAATGATATTAGATTTATCTAAAACCTTTATTGCACCAATACTTGGATACAAGGAATCATTCAGTTTAACATGTTTAAAGTTGTATCAACGGTATACAAATAAATTTTTGCATTTTTGTTGGGTTTTATTTCTTATAATATAGTATTGTATTTCCTCAACAAACATGATGCCATTGTATTAATAAAACTATGTTGTGTTTCAGTTTGGATCTCACTGTTGTATTTCATGGAGAGGCAGCGTTTTCTACACCGCAAAAAAAGTCGAGTAAGCACAACCCGAAATATTGAGTTAAAAAGTGGAATCCACAATGACTTTTTTGCGGTGCTGTCAAGTTTAGTTTTGCAACACTTCACTTGTTTGAACGCCCGAGTAGCGCCCTACGTATGAAGGAGACGTATATTTGATAATTGAACATAAAACGGGAACCTTGTTTCTCTAAATGGGGATACATTTTACAGTGTTTCTGCTGACTTTGTTCGTAGTGGTTAAAATAGTAGTACCAATCCTAGGGTGGGGTTGGGTGTTTTCTCTCATATCGCGGATACGGGGACCTGCCGCGAGGAGAGGGTATCAGGTTTTGGTCTCACAGCTCTGAACAAAATATAAACAGTGGATTAACGAAGACTCTCATAAGTGGACAGTTCTTCGACCGCCTTCATGATATCCCGTTTGAACTCCCATACAAACTCTGTATCTAGTAAGGGGCATTCCTGTATGCGGCTTCAGACACTTTTGAGGGCTTATAATCTAGACCTTTCTTTAATTTTGCGCTCCCATTGGTGGACACCCAAAAGGAAAACCCATGTAGTGCAGTTCGAATCTGTATATTGCATAGTACAGTAGTTATGTTAGCTGAGCAAACTGCCGTAAGTGGCTTTATACACCTTGAAACTCTGGTGGTCGCTTACGAGATTTATTCTCCTAAGTGACCAGCTCCAGTAACAGACTCATTTTACGCGTGCCGAAAGTGTCCTCTTACAAGAACATCCACTGTAATTCAGGTAAGACTGTCCTAAACTGGATCTTAACCCGTCCTAACCAGGGTATGGCTGCATGATTGATTTATATAGAGTACTCAGCAATCTGGAATGGGAGATGTCTGCCCATAATTGACAGATCATCACGGCCACAGCAGATAACTTTTAGAGCAAGTAAGTTATTGTATGTCTGCTAGTATGCTCTAGTTTTACCTAATTCTCAGGTTCTTTGTGTCCAACAGGTTTGTATAACAAAGGTTGTTATTCTGCGTAAGCACACGTTTTCTTTGTCCTTGACAGGGAAAGTTTCAAACCTCTGCCTAGCTGCATGCCCACGCA